>VZTO01024537.1:0-25808 GCA_013400615.1 Syrrhaptes paradoxus | reverse complement strand
ATATCAGGGTAGTTAAAATCAGCACAAAATTTTCTGGTGGAACTTTTAGTCTTTAAATAAGTGTTAGACAGTCATTGACACCTACTAACACTCCTTTGCCCCACTCCTCAGGACTTGTTGGCTACTCACCAGAGCTCCACTCACAGCTCATTAGTTCAGTTCCTGGCTGTGTTGCAGCAAAGGCAGAGTTAAAGCTTGCAAATCACTGATTCCCTTCCCCTCTCACCTGCATCATTCTTTTCTTCTTCTTTTTTTTTTTTTTTAATGAAATGTACAGGAAGTTCCTTTGAAAACACTTAGTAACTTTTTTTTTTAAATTCTGCAATTATTCCTTGTGACAAAAATATTGATAAATGGTCATTTAATAGCAGCACAATGTCTTTCCTTTTTCTGCTCTGCAGAAAAAGCAAGGTTTTGTCAAATTATAGAAACATGCATGTTGGTTTCAGTGGTACAGGTCAGTATGGAAACTCCAAATGCACAGTTAATTTCGACTGTTCCTGCTGTGCTGTCAGTACATCTTATTTCAAATAGAAGATATTTTTCCTACTGTGTTACTGGCAGGACATGTGCATTCCTCAGATGTTTTGTTCCCTGCTTCTTTAAAAGGCAACTGTGATAATCTACAATGACCAACGCCATCTCTGCTTCTGGAAAATGGGTACGCTTCATCAGTAAGGTGCAGTAAAGATAAAATTATCATCTGCTGTCTTTCCACAGATAACATATGAAAAAAAGGAAAGCTTCCACCCCTGCAAATAAACCACATGTCACAGTGCTGTCAATGTGAATGAAATTGCTTGCATTTTTCTAGAAGTATGAAAAAACAACACTCCATTATTTTGGTAACTGTGCTATATTTTTAGTTTTGTATTATAACACAATACTTTTAAAATGGCGAATTAAAAAGAAACTCCATGAAAGGGAGAGATCTTATTTTGAGTACTGATTTATCTCAAAAAAACTTAATTTTGTTACATACTCCTAAGATACTCCTCAGCTAAACTTTGGCTTCCTAGAAACCAGTGAAAATAGATATTTTGCTCTTTGACCCCTGACTGACTTGCAGCTTTACTCTCAATAAATATCTCTGTATAGTCTGCGATAGATGCACTCAAAAGAATGAGTACCTTCTGTGAACATGAAAATAGAATGACTATTCTCTCCATTACCAGTAACTTAACAGGAAAGGAAGTTTACTTTTTTTAAACAATCCAAACTTAAAGTATTATTGATACAGGGAATTATGATCTGTGAACACAAGAGACATTAATCTATGTGCAGTGCAGCAACAAGAAAATAAGCTTATCAGGTTTCAAATATTCAGTAGATGAGCAAAATGTTATAAAAGGACTTAATTTACAGATGATAAACAATCGTATTTTATAATTCATTGCTAACTTTTTTCCTCACAAATCCATTCTCTTCCTCTTCTTCATTATTTTTGAGAACTTATGTCCTTCATAAATCAGAGATTTTGCAAATTATTGTTTTTCATTCCTTTTTCTAATTCTGCCTCACAAATTTAATCCTAATCCTACTTTTAAAAGTCTCATATAAAGCCACATGCATTTAGATCAAGCCTGAAGATATTAATAGAAAATTCTTCTGGCTTCCTAGGTACTTCAACGTGAAAGTCTGCACACCTTCACACCTTTCCTATTGTCATAGTTTAGCCAACTAACTAGCTCTGAACATCCCATCTTACACAAAAGCTAATATCTCTGCTTGCAGGATCTTCTCTTCTAACGCTGTCCGTACTGTCTCCAATCCTTCTGCCCAAGCGTATTCCTTTATGCAAACCTATAAACCATATTTGTATAAGCTATACCGCTACATGAAAAGATCCAAGCACAGAACGGTTATCAATCTCCAGATGACAGCACAATTTATCTGTCTTGTCCCTCCCTCTGACAACCATGCACTTATCAATTCTCTGAGAAGTACCATGTATGCTGTTATGGGTTTTCTGTCGGTGAGGAAGGGGTTAAGGTCTTGGCTCTATTTCTTTGAATGACTCTTAACAGTCACCCCCAGCCCCCTCTCCAAGCATTTGGTAACAGAGGGAGTGGGGGAAGGGACACCACCTTTAGCCTTTTGTAAGAAACTGCCTGGAAGGCAGGGTCCCGCTCAGGACGGAAAGGCCCCAAGCCAGGCCCCAAGCCAGGAGCAGCCAATCCCACTTCTGCAAATAACATATTTAGGAAGGAGCATAAAACAATAGCGCTGGCACAGGCGCAGCCCAGGGAGCCGGGCAAGGCAGGCGGCCGACATGGCTGTCCTCCCCCAATCTGCTGTAGCCCAGCCCCCGCCATGGCTCACCCGGGAGCCCTTCTTCCCAGAAGCCGATGAAGACCTCTGATGGCACAGAAGAGGAGCAGGATTTGAGAGATAATGGAACTGCATGGCACTCCAGTCATTGAGAGCTTCGCTATTTTCCCCTGCCATGTGGTGAGAGAAGAAGCAGCCATGGAGGACCCTACACTGGATACTGAAACTAGAAAACCCACTGGATCGGGGGAGTTGCCGGGAGACTGAAGCCCCATCGGAACATGGCAGCCGGGAGAAGACTTTGAGACCAATGAGCAGCTCAAATCGACTGCACGCCCCATCTTCCACTCCCCCTCTCCCCCCGCCATGTCTTGCCTTGGAGGGGGGGAAGGTACGGAACAAAGCCTTTTGGCTTTGGGACAAAGGGAGGGATGGGGGAGAAGTGCTTTTGTGTAAGATGTGGTTTCTCTCTTTCAATATCCTGCTTCTTGTTGTAAATAGTTAATAGATTCTGTTGTTTTGTTGTTCTTCACGAGTCATGCCCATGACCCTAAGAACTGAGTGAAACCCTCCCAGCTCCCTGCCTCAGCCCACCAGGTGTTTAGAAACCTGTACCCACGGTTTTATAAACCACGACAATGCTCTGTATAGGATGTCATGTCACTAGTAAATAACAGCTATAATATCTTTGTATCTCTAACTTCTGTAATAATATCTATATTTATTAAAATAATAAATATACAACCACCAGTACTGAATTTTGTTGCCTGTTATTCACATTCCTTTAAAAGTGATTTTGCCAAACACTGTTGCTATTAACAGATACAGGACACTTCATTCAACTTATAATTTCAGGTGCCTTGTATGACCCTGCTTGGCTTTAGTGTGTCTATGAGGTTGCACATAGATTAGTTTTTCCTCTGTTCTTTAGTAGTTTAGCCCACCAGTAGTTCTTTTACTGCAGTTATTTGGTGAGAATTCTAAGTTTGTAATGTGGTATGTTGACACTTGCTGGCTGACAGCTGCCCACCAAGCTGCTCTGTCACTTCCATCCTCAACAGGTCAGAGGGACAAAATGTGATGAAAGGCCCACGGGTCAAGACAAGTACATGGAGATTGCTCAGCAATTACCATCACTGGAAAAAACAGACTCAGCCTGGGGAAATTAATTTAATTTATTGCCAATCAATCTTCCTGGGCTCAACTTCACTCACGACTTCTCTACTTCCTCCACTCCGAGCAGCATAAGATGATGAAGAATGGGGGCTGTGGTTGGTTCATTGCATGATGCTTCTGCTGTTCCTTCTTCTGTTCCTTCTTCACGCTCTTCCCCTGTTCCAGTGTGGGGTCCCTCCATGAACTTCTCCAATGCAAGTCCTTTCCACAGGCTGTAACTCACAAACTGCTCCAGCTTGTGTCCTTTCCATGGAGTACAGTGGAGGCTCCTAGGAAGAATATTGCCAGCAGGTAGAAGGAGGCAATCCTTTCTCTGTGCTCAGCCATGATGAGACAGCTTTGGAGTGCTGTGTTTTGTTCTGGCCTCACCAGTTCAAAGGAGACATGTGCTTACTCGAGCTGCTCCAGCACTGGGCTGCAGAGATGATGAAGGGACTAGAGAATCTTTTATGCAAGGAAGGAAGAAGCTCAGAGGATTTTATCCATGTGTATAAATACTTAATGGGGGGTAGTAAAGAAGATGGAACCAATGTGGTGCCCAGTGACAGGATGAGAGGCAATAGACATATATTGAAATACAGGAAAATACATTTAAACATAAGAAAAACTTTTTTTACTGTGAGGGTGGTGAAGTAGTGGAAGAGGCTATCCACAGAAGTTTTGGAGTCGCCATCTCTGGAGATGTTCAAGACACAGTTGGACTCAGCCCTGCACTCCAGATGATTCTGCTTGATCAGGAGGATTGGACAAGGTCATCTATAGGGGTGCCTTACAGCATTTGTGATTATGTGTTTCAATAAAGGTAAAGTTTAAAGCAATCACCTAAGAAATAAGAGAAACAAAGAGGAATAGTACAGGAATTATGGATGTAAGTGTCTGAACAAGGTTTAGCTGATTTGCTTTAGCTTTCTGAGTGTTTAAGGTAAAACAGTTAGAGTGTCCATGCTTAATGACACCAGTTTTTCATTACAGACAAATATATGAATATTTACATTCCCAACTGGCATGTGTATCTATTAGAAAAATCGGCACTAGTATTTACAGAGGCTTGAAAGTAGTAAATCAAATTCCTATTTCTGAAATATGTTTGCTTGGGTTTAGCGAACATGAATGATAAGGAAATCAGCACAGGCAACTAAAAACTGGAGGACCCTCTGTTTCCATTATAAGCATCATAAGCTGAATTATGAGGATTTGTAAAATTCAGACAAAACAAATTGTAAGGAAGGCCTTAGAAAAAATCACACACACCCATTCTAGCCGAGGCAGAGACAGTGATTTACTTTTGGTATTATATATGACATTCCAGATAAAAATAACTTTACTTTAAATTATGAATCTTGTATCATCATCTTTGAGTTTTTGCAATTTATATTTTGTACATTATATGGCAAGAGCAGCAAATTTCAGCTAATTCTTTTTTTTCTTCTCAAAATAATCATCTTCCTTCACTTTTTCCCTTACTTACATTTTCCCTTATTAATTCTGCATTGTGAGCATTACTACTTGTCTCCCATTACACTTCTTCAAACTAAGACTTTAATATCACACATCTATCTTTCTGTCTCCCCTTCCCCTGCCTGTGCTGTAGCTATAGCCTCCAATCTCTCTTATCCTTCTTCGCCTATGTACACCCACTGACATGTTAAATGCTGTTGAAGGTATTGAGTTAATTTCTATCCCATTTTGATTTTCTTGCAGGGAGAAAGAAAAATGTGTAAGGAAAAATGCTTCTTTCTACTTTTTTTTTTTTTTGGACTCCCGGGAAGAAGTAC
This sequence comes from Syrrhaptes paradoxus, assembly GCA_013400615.1. Classification (NCBI taxonomy): domain Eukaryota; kingdom Metazoa; phylum Chordata; class Aves; order Pterocliformes; family Pteroclidae; genus Syrrhaptes; species Syrrhaptes paradoxus. Next base: position 20,586 of record VZTO01024537.1, on the reverse strand, counting down.
TATCATTCTTCCTTTTGCTTTCATATTAAAATAAATGCTAATTAATATTAACATCTCTGCAGCTTCACAGGGACAGGATTGTCCCAAACCACACTGTGACAACTTCTACTTTTTGCCTGTCAGCTGCTCACCAGCAATTTTTATTGCTCCTCTGCCTGAAAGTGGAGCTGATGGAGCAAATGAGAAAATACTACCAACAGGAGAAAGAAGACAGAAAAATAAAATCTCAGGTCTCCCTTAGCTATTCTGAGACTGATTCCAGGACAAAACCCCTCATTCAACAAACAGAACCCCTTTAAAATCCTTCTGCAGGAATTATCCCTTGAGCAAAACAGCACACAGCTGTCTAACATGTAGAATCCTTGGAAGACCTCTTATACCACATGAGCAACCTTTCCCCTGATAATGTTCGGAGATACAGAAGAATAGGCAGTGTCTATACTAAAATTAAGCATGTGCAATTTAGAAGCCAGTTCTGTTAAATAGTAAAAGTGCTAGACAAATATGGAGTATAACCATCCGTACAGGTAAAAATAAAAGAATGCAAAAGCCATCATTAGAGGATGTAATGATAAGTCAGGTGGTCCTTTGGTTTATGGGGGCCATTTAACTGGTAATGACATTGTATAAAGTGTGCTTCACTTGGAGATATTGGAGAAATTTATGCATCCATAGTAGAACAGAAAGAAAAGTTTTACTTACTTCTACGGAGTTCTATCTTATTAAATTCTAGGGGTCTGATTGACACCTTAGTTTCCTTTTTTTGTGCTTTTGAGTATTCTCCCTGATAGCACAGAGTGTTGTTTGAATATCAAATCTATTTGCAGTAGTAAATCAGCTACACAAGGCATCTCTGTAACATTGACCACAATTAAAAATATTTGCACTTGAAATTTTTAGGTACAAAAAAAAGAAAAAAAGAAAGACAAGTCAATTTTCAAATTCAAATTATATCGGTTCTTACGTTAAGTTCTTAGAGAATTTTCTGTAAGAAATAAACAAACCTGCCTTCTCCAGGGTACTCTGCTCCTTCTATGTGAGGGTTCTAACTTTTCTACATTTCACTTCACTGCCACCATGATAACGTCTTGGGCTCAACATTGCATTAGATGATGTACCCACATCAGAAGTTTGCACTCATTCATATTCTGCAGTTAGGACAGCTTGCCTGTGGTTTCTGTCTTACTCTAATCTTGCTAAAATTTATGTTTAAAATAAACAAGAGCTTTCCATAACTAGTCAATTATTACAGTGTCTTTCATTTACCAAATAATTTGCTTGCTTTTTTCAGATTGCAACATTTCCACTTATAACAATATTTAATTTGACAAAAATCAGAACTATGGTACTTGAATCTTTCTTTCTCTGCTTCTGTCCTGGGTTAAGTGGAGACAGAGATAACTTTCTTCATAATAGCTAGCAGAGGCTGTGTTTTGGATTTGTGCTCAGAAGATGATAAGAACTGATGTTTTGTGTTTCTGCCAAGGTCAGCAGATGAGCAAAGAATCACAGCCGGTTGCTAGTCTAGGATTGTGATGCTCTTAGGTTAAGATTGAAATTTAGAATAGCCAATAATCTGTTCCATAACATGCATGTCATGCCCAGTATATAGGTGAGGACCCTCCAGAAGATCGTCCCTTTTTTGTTCCAGGGCCCTTTCAGTTTCGGGTCTCTCTTCTGACCCTGGATTGCTCTCCCAGGTCCTTCCCCCCCACCCCACACCCTGGTCAGCTCTTGGTCTGGGACACTCAGACTGTTATCTCTGTTCTGTGAGTGCCTCCGGGAGCAGTGCACCCCCCACTGGGAGAATTGTGAGTGTGGTTCTGGGATCAACTCTCCCTGCTCTGGGATTGTTAGTCGGGAACAGGCTGAGTCTTTATCATCGGGTGGGGGGGCAGTATCACTGTGTATCACTCATTTGTATATTTGTATATACTATTATTTTCAATATTATTGTAGTTTAGTTATTGAATTGTCCTTATCTCAACCCACAAATCCTTTTTTCCATTTACCTCTTTAACTCTCACCCTTATCCTACCATTGGGGGAGAAATTGTGTGAGCAGGTGTGTGGTTTGGCCCCCAGCCAAGGGCTAACCCTTCACAACTTCTTTTAAGATTCTCTCCCATGCATTTAAGTTGAATGTATTTCTATCAGATGCAGACACAAAAATTCCAATAAATCTCATTTTCACTTCAATTTTACCAATTATTTTGACTCTTGGACTAAGGGAAGAGAAAGATTTCCCATAAGCTCAGCAGTCTGACATTCTCCACACCTGATTATTTTACTCTCACTTGTTCTCCTGAGCTCCACAAACAGTTTCAGAACACTAGGCTTCCACCATCCCAGAGTAGCAGGCTAAAAGGGCAGTTAGCTGAAATTAGAATCAAAGCTACAAAAGATAAAGAAAATTTTAGATTAAGGCTACCTTAGTCAAATATAAAAAAATATATTATTTTAGCAGTCAGTGTAAGGTTTTTAAGAAGACCATTTCAAATTCAGTAACTTCTGACTTCTACTAACAATGTATTTTAGAGAATTTAGTTTCAAAAAGTCTGTCCCTTGCAAAAATTATAGCAATAGCCAGGATGGCTGGTTTTTCAGAACACTGTTTGATATTGGGACAGTGAAAAAAAATTCAAAAGAGAGATACACTGAAATTTCTAGATACTGGGAAAACTTCATAACCACATCCAGTCAAAAGAACAGGGAAATGGATTAAAAACATTGGGTGTACTTTTTATTTGGTAATTTTACAGTAATGTCTAAAAAGAAATAATGTCTCGCACTACAAAGATGACAGATCTAAAGTCAATCTACTTTCCTTAAGCCAGCAACTTTTACCAGAAAACAACACACAGTCTCTCGGTTTGAGTTTAAGCCCCATTATTTTCTTATTGTAGATAGTAGGCCTCAGTTTTGCAACAGGCGTCAGCTGGAATATTATTTTGGTTTTCTTCTTTTACCCTTAAATTTCATTTTCTTATGCCATACTTGTAACACCTAAAGTAATATTCTGTACAGACAACAGGGTTGAATAGTGGAAAACTTCTTCTTGCACTGCATGTGTTTAAGTCCACATGTCCTACTCAAACCTCTTTGTACGTTGGGCAGAACCACCAGCTGCCACCTCCCTTGAACTTAGTAAGTCACTAACTTCTTAGCCTATATTCCTTATACATTGCTGTACTTTTTGTCACCACTTAACAGAATATCAAAGATGGTTTTGTGAACTTGCATAATGACTGCCACCACTACACTTTCAAGCTCTCATCTACCTCCTTTATGACTGACAGCATCATGATACATCCAGTTTCTATCATGTACATTTTAAATTTCATTCTTTCTTCAATACACCACAGGACTGGCGTGAGTTTAATTTTGGATGCAGTCCACCTTTCTGTCTGTTTTCCTTCCCTTCTTTTGCAACTTTCACAAATAACAGCTAGCATCAAACAACAAGTTGTGCTCATTGCCGGGCTCAAGTATGCCATTACAGAATTTATATTCAACTGTCAGCATTCACCTGCAAAAATGTGTTATTTTTTTAATTCTCTTCACCAAGTAACTCTGTAATAGGTGTGTCTGAGATTAAATGAAAATAAAACAGCTATATAGAATGACTGTAAGAGAAACATGAAAATATAAATGACAGTGTAACATTCAAGTTGATGAATTCAGAAGAAACTAAGGAACTGCAGACCTTGGTAAAAATGTCCAGTAACTTCAAGATTCAGATAAGCAAACAAATGAACACATAGTGTCAAAGGAAATGGGAGATGGGGGATTTTGACCCTAAGCACATGTAATTACTTGTTCTGCACAAGTATCCCACACATTTTAAAAATCTGGAGCATTATGTCAGAACAGAATAGGACCATAAGGATATTTATTCACAGTGCACCTCAGTTGAAAGCAACAACCACACATGAACACACACACACTGGTGTATTTGAGTTCCACAAAAACACGTGATTTTCGGCATTCATAATGGCTGTCGACAACACAGTTCCCCAGCATAGAGATAGTAAATATTTTTGTATGTTTTCTGCTGGTAGTTTGAAATAAAGACTGCCAAGCATATGAAGAAAGAAAACTAGTCCTCTAAAGTTTAGGCATATATAGTCAAATTAGAGACCTGTACAATATTTCTGTAAAGAAGAAAAATATATCACAACTCTATTTGCTTAATCTTATTTTTTGTAAAGTAAGGTTAACAAAGTCAATTGAAATGTGCCAGAAGCAAAATATAAGGAATTAGATTAATTTGACATTTGAGATTAGATCCAGAAACACCAACATCATCAAGAAAAATCAAATGTCCAGGGTCAGCAAATCTATACATTTACATGTTTGCTGTTTAATATCAACTGTCAGGTTGACCTTTTTAGTACAACAAATTATCTGATTTCATTTCAGAAGAGTAGGTCTTGGCAGTCACAAGCTCACAGTGTGTGACAATTTGATATAAATAATATCTTATTTCATCAGGAAAATATCTCTGAAATATGGAAATCAATAAAATAATAGTTAATTTTGTTAATTAATACGATGGAAAACACCATATGGAAAGTACTGTTGATTTGCTGTAGAAGTTTGCGGTAGAGATCTGATCTCAGATGCACTGGGGAAAATTTATGAACTGGGTAAGAAATTATAATCTCACTGCATAAATCAATGATATTATTTCATCTGGAACAATGGTTCAAGTCACCTAGCAGTAAAATTCATTTCAGCAAGAGAAATTCAATTGAAAAGAAGCTGGGCTCTATGTTGAGCTCTCATTCTCCGCTTGACATGCACACACATACACATACACAAGCATGCACAAAGGAAAAGGCATGGAGCTGAGCAATGAACTACGTATGTGACTGACGAAATAACCTGCTTGGCCTTCTTGAAGCAAAGGAAGAGCAGTTAGGCAGTCATACTTTACTGGACATCCCTCTAGCCACTTTCCCAGACAGCAGAGCAAGCAATAAACAGTGTGCACAATTATGTACAGTATCTTGCAGGACTAGTGATGTATGAAGCAATAGGGGCAAAGAGGTAGCAGATGGAGCCTACTTCTAATAAACCAAAATAGCTGAAGTACCCCAACTACATATGGACTGAACAACTCTAGGCTGTAGAAGCTGAAAAACTTCTGTAAATATAAAAATGTGAAAAGGACTTCTCAGAGAGGCAATAGGTAAGAAACTCTAGGTCAAAACTGTAAAAACAAGCATTTGGTATAAAGAGGTTAATCAGATGTTTATATTTACTACCCCTTGACTTCTAACACAAAAAGGTAAAAAATAGTATAAAAGAAAAGTCTTAGTTTTGAACAAAGTGATACAATAACTTCTTAATTATCTCAAAATATTATTGAGACCAAAAGCTTAGAAAAATTAAAAATAAATGATTATACATTTACACATATTATAAAAACACCGAAGTACTAGAAAAACTGAAAATGTAAAAAGGTTATTTTGTTACAATAAGAATAATCCTCATGTTTCAAAGGATGTTGCAGGAAGAGGTCTGTCTCACACATTCCTCTGGTATTTCAGGCACTGCCAAGGAGATGATACCAATGCAGGTAAATCAGTGATCTGATCCACTATAATAGATTTTTACATGGTGTGATGAGCTTGCCCTTAGCTTGGGACCCACCCACATGCCCGTTCACTCATTCCTCCTCCCCTCCCCCCATCGAGGACTGGGGAGAAAATTAGAGGGGTAAAGGGGAAAAAGGACTCATGGGTTGAGATAAAGAAAATTTAATAACTAAACCACAATAATATTGAAAATAATAGTATGTACAGATATACAAATGAGTGATACGTAGTAATATTGCCACACTACCCGATGACTAAAGGCTCAGCTTGTTCTTGGCTAATGATCCCAGAGCAGAGAGAGTCCTGAAACTACACCCACAGACTAGAGATAACACTATGAGCGTCCCACAACAAGAGCTGACTGGGGAGGGGAGAGAAGGCCTTGGGAGAGCCACCACCTGGAGCAAGATGACCCAGGGCAAAAGAGATCTGGAACCAAAGGGAGCCAGAACCAAAAGTGATGAGCTTCTGGAGGGTCCTCACCTATACACTGTGCATGACATGTATGTTATGGAATAGATTATTGGCCACTCTGGGTCTCAATCCCAAACCTAAAATCAAATCCTGGGCTAGTAACTGGGACTGTGCTCCCTCCCAGCTTCTCCTGTTTGCAGACAGCCAGAGAAGCTGAAAGACCTTGGCAACCACACAAACATCACTTTCTATCAGCTTTCTTCTGAGCACAAATCCAAAACACAGCCTCTTGCTAGCTGTTATGAAGAAAGTTAACTCTGTCCCAGTTTAACCCAGAACACACGGCTAAGTCAAAAGATAGTAGAATGACAGTACGTAAAATGCAGAGAAAAAATGTTCAAGTACACTAAAAAAAAAAAAAAAAAAAAAAAAAAGAGAAAAAACAAAACTAAAGGAGAGGGAGAGTGTCAAAAAAAAAAAAAAAAAAAAATAAAAAAAAAAAAAAAAAAAAAAAAAAAAAAAAAGCCATGGAGTTAAAAACCAACCCTAAATGACAGTCATACTATCAAGCAATATATATGAAGGAGAGTAGGGAGAAGGAGAGGGTGGGTGAATGGAGAGAAAAAATAAGACATCTCACTATTAAATCAAAAGAGTAATAAAGCAGAATATATTTTATCAAATTTTCCCAGTTTATCAATCAATTTAAATAAGATTCTTTCTATTACAATGAGAACAGCCAGTCTGAAACCGTGACCACTGATTGATGGATTGGAAGTGAATTAATTTTAGAGTCATAAGAAAAGAATGAAACAACCACTCTCTTTGACACTATTGGTCTCCTGAAGAATCGATAGATCTCCTGCAGTAACACAGAAAAGAGCAAAGAATCAGGAGCATGATTTTATTGAAGGTTCAATACATACCCTTGAGGAAAAGACGGTTTAATTTTTTTTTCCTAACTCACTCATTGATGTTTATCACAAATATCTATGAGACACAATACCATAGAGTTGCACACTCTGTTCCATACATGTCAGTGATATACAGAGAAGTTGCTTGTCATGCTGTGGCAAATATGTAAACCTATGGATTTCATTCTTTCTGATTCCTGATATTGACGTGCCTTAAGAGAAAAAAAAATAATAATAAATAATAAAATAATAATTAATAGATAATAACAATGATAATAGTAAACTGTACACCTAAGCAAAGTTCACTGTTAGTAAATGGCGTATCAGTGCTATGGAGAGCGAAGATGTATCAAACTACTGTAAAGGAAGATGTGACCCTCCACATAATTTTACACATCTAGATACATGCATGCACACATGTTTTGGACTGTCTGTATAGTGTCAGAGCCTGATATTGGACATCAAAGTGGATATTCCTAGTTTGGACTTTGGTCGTCATTAATAACTCTTGATGCTCATTGACAATGTAACGGTCTTTTGGCAGCCTCTACACACACCCTTATCTTCCATTGGCATTATGCCTGCTCAGACATCCTTCTCACTCTTAGATTAGTGCTCAGGTCCCACATGATGTTTAGTTTAAATAGAAAACCTGCAATGTGCTGCAAGTGACAGATTATATTCAGAAGACAGCTGTTATAAAATTTGAATAGACAGCAGTAAATCTTTGGACAACTCAAGGGTAAAAATCAGAGAGACACCACTGGTATTTTCAGATATTGTTCTTAATCTTCACTGTTTTTATTGACAGGATGATAATGGCTGTCCACAGGACACCAGCCAAAAGACCACAGGACACCAGCCAAAAGACCACATATATCCACTTTGCCACCAGGACAATGATACTGTGGCCAACTGAACTACCTGGCTTGTCAAGTAATATATCTCTTCGGTAACTGCTTCTATGTACTTGTAATATATATATTAAGTTTTTTCCATGATAGAGTTGTCTTCAAATTCAGCTTTATTAGAGTTTCTTGAATGTATACATGCAGGTGATTCAAAAATATAGCCTGCAATTTGTTCACAGCTAAATTAAAGCATCCCTTCTCTATTTATTACTTTTTCATATGCAATAGCAGAAATGAAAAACAAATATAACCTATGAAATATAATAGATGTGTTCTATTATACTATGATTAAGTATATTTTCAAATAATTTCCTTTTAATGTTCAGAAATGTGTCGTTTTAATTTTACTTCTTAAAAAAAGAAAAAAAGAATTCCCCAAATAAGAGCAAGCAAAGCTAGCTGTATTCAGACTCCTTTTATTTTCACTTTCAGACAATAGTGGATGATTTGCTCTCCAAGAGTGAATAACACTAAAGTAAAATAACCATATATATTTTACAGGTTAGAGATAAAAATACTTATTGTAAGTCTTATGTTCCATCAGGCACATTTTTAAAGTTGAAATGTTGATTCAAACCAGTCAGAAATAACCTTCAGAATAAAATTCTTTTATCAAGGAAATCCCTGTGGCTTGGGAAATGTTCTGAGCAAGGTCAAGAGCTTGCTTAATTTGTATCTCCTTAAGGATTTGCCAAAATTGGAAGCTGACTAGGAAAACCAGTGCCTTTAGAAATTAAAGTAGGGAACATGTTCAAAATAAACCAACATGCTTCTTAACACCCAGTCTGTGCTGCCAGCTCCCTCAACTTGATCCTCGGGACCATAACATTTGATATTTTCTTCAGGCTCTGAGTACAGGAGTATATGTATTTGAATTTTTCTCTGTTTAATGTGTAATATTATATTTCTCAAGCACAAAGGTAAAAATAACACTGCTTACATTTTTATTTGTCTTTTGGTTGTTTAATTTGAAAGTTCATATTTGCAAAAGCTCATAACTTCTAAAGAACACCTTACTAAATTCATGGAGATGATGCTTCTGATCCTAAAGAGGCTAATCCCTTGAAAACCAAACTAGCTGTTTATCTTGTAAATCTAAGTTACAGACAGGAAGTTAGTGTGACTGCAAATATTAATCCCTAATTAATATTAAGGTTTCTTTCATATCTTCTTGGACAACTGAATTTTAAAATTACTTTTTATCTCTCAGGGGAGGAACAAGAAAGAGGTGTATTAGCACAATAGTAGTTTCATGTGTTGAAGGGTGCTGAACGAAGACCCAGTCAGACCTGGACACTAGGATGCAGCAAGAGTTTCGTGCTACAAAGTCTCTCAGAAGCGTAGAACCACAGTCTACAAGTACATTTTAAAGAAATTGAAGAGCAGTTCCAACTAACTTTTCACCCAAGCCTCCTCTCTAGATCAAGTTAGTCCTGCTAATGTCATCACGGCTCTGAGAGAGAATGAAACACAAGTGAATACATGGTGACTTCTTAAACTACTGTTGTTATGGTAAAATAATGTTTGTTTAGCAGTCAGATGCAAACCTCAATTTTAAGATGTGATCCATTATATTTCTCATCTCCCTCAGAACACTGTGTCTAATAGTATACATTCAAGAACACAGAGACGCTAAGAAAAAAATGTGAAAACAATGAAACCTAGATTTTATAAAATACCTTATTTTACAAAACCTGGTCAAGGTTGAAAGAAACTTTAAAATGCAGAGATCTAAGAAATAGCCTCCTAGGAAGCGTTTGGTAATATTTCTACAGGGTGTGAATTTCACTCTGAGTGTGGGAAAAATTAGTCTGAAGAGAGCAGTTAACCCCACCCTATATGCACCACTACTATAACACAGAGTCCATGTCCTCATCACGGTTTTCACCTCCACATCCCATTCGTGCTGGAGCTGCTTCTGCCCGGTAATACCTGTCCACTATATAAATAATTAAAAATAAGCTATTTCCCATTGACTTGTTTTGTTCTTACTCTTTTATGTGGTGGATGTCTTATGCCATTACACTAAAAGCAGATTTTCATTCCTTTTTCTAGATGGTAGTTTATGTACCTTTGATATTCAGTGATGTGTTTTGTCAGATCTCCTGTAAACAAAATATCTTCTAATTGGGAATGGAAAAGTGGCATTTCTTCCTTGCAAAATTACTTTCATGCAATGTGTTTATAAACATCCTCTAAAAAATAAGCAATACAAGTTCCTACCTTGATAAAATGCTATTATAACTGAAGGGAAGCTTCCTCTAAATCTGGCCACTGATGAAAAACCACACTGGTCTCCCACAAGCAACAGATCACATTGCTCCAGACCTCCCTCACTGAACTTACAAAAGTTCAGTGCAACCACTCATACATTGACATTCACTCGTGTCGCACTGCTGCTCTGACCTTGCACAACATCCTGCCTTAGAGATGCACATCCAACTCAGCCATTTTCAGAGTCGTGAGGAAAGATGAATTATGCTTACAGGGCTCTGGGAGAGGAAAAGATCAAAGTAAAAGAAAAACAAAATATATTGGTCTAAAACATGTCCTGAAAATGAGATAAAAAATAGGATAGAAGCCAAACAGAGAGATAACAAATAGCTAACACAGCATTTCTAGTTTCAGAAGAGGAGAAAAGAGCCACTGCTATACAATAAGTTTAATTCTGGTCATGCAGTACTCCATATGTCTAAATTGTACTCTGTGTCTCTTTGCTGGAAGTTACACAATAAATAGCTGGGATATGATGTGCATTGATGTGCACATGGGTCGAGGCAATCCCAAGCACAAATACAGGCTGGGCTGAGAAGGGGTTGAGTGCAGCCCTGAGGAGAAGTATTTGGGAGCGTTGGTAGATGAAAAACTGAACATGAGCCGGCAGTGTGTGATTGCAGCCCAGAAGGCCAACCGGATCCTGGGCTGCACCAAGAGGAGCATGGCCAGCAGGTCGAGGGAGGTGATTCTACCCCTCTACTCTGCTCTTGTGAGACCCCACCTGTAGTACTGTGTCCAGGTCTGGGCCTCCCAGCGCAAGAAGGATGTTGGAGTGGGTCCAGAGGAGGGCCACAGGGGTGATCAGAAGGCTGGAGCACCTCCCCTATGAGGACAGGATAAGAGAGTTGGTATTGTTCAGCTTGGAGAAGAGAAGGCTCCGAGGAGATCTTAGCGTGGTCTTCCAGTACCTGAAGGAGGCCTACAGGAGAGATGGGGAGGGACTTTTTAAAAAGGCATGCAGTGACAGGACGAGGGGTAATGGATTTAAATTGGAAGAGGGCAGATTTAGACTAGATGTTAGAAAGAAATTCTTTACTGTGAGGGTGGTGTGGCACTGGCACAGGTTGCCCAGGAAGGTTGTGGATGCCTCATCCCTGGAGGTGTTCAAGGCCATGGTGGTTGAGGTTTTGAGCAACCTGGTCTAGTGGAAGGTGTCCCTGACCATAGCAGAGGAGTTGGAACTAAATGATCTCTAAGGTCCTTTCCAACCCAAAGCATTCTATGATTCTACAAAATCTAAACTAACAGGTATAATAATAAGACAAGGGTTGATACTCTGATAACTGCACACCTTGTGCTGTGAAGCTACTCTGAAGAGTAAATGCACTCTAAATAAGACCAATGCAAGTGAACGACACAAATCTTAGTTCAAATCGTTATATTCTGGTAAGACAAATATGTTGACTAGCAGGTGCTGAGGTGAATGAAATATGGAGAACAAGAAAAAGAAATGGAATCTGACAGTTGATAGAAATAGGACATATACTGTGACAAGTCTGTCAATTGTAGATACTGTCACAATGAGCTAAAATACAATGTTAAATTAAAAATGGGAATTAGACACTACAAAAAATTGCAAGTGGAAGGGGAAAGAAAGAATAGCTGGTACCTTGCCAAATGCAGCTTTCAGTTTTAGGAGAAAACATACATCAAACTCAGCCCAGACAGGGTCAAAGGTAGTAGAAAGACACACAACTGCCAAAAAAAAAAAATAAAAAGGTATATTAGGAACTGTCAACATCATCTTCAAATACATCAGTAGATATCTGGACATATGCATATTACAGTCTTATGGCAAGATAGTAACACTACTTGTAAGGTTGTACTGCAGTTTTCAATTTAGCAGGTTCATGTATAGTTACAGATTGAAGTTATCTTAATATGCATATATGCACAAACATATCTTTATTTGCTGTTCATTATTATGTTTCCATTGAAATAAAATTTCTGAAGCATCTCTGTAAAGTGTCAGTTTTGCTTTGGATGTTACACCACACAAAATGACATGAATTAAATTATACACCTACTGATAAAGTTGGGAGGCAGAGGGAGGAGATCAAAGAAAGCTGCAATAAAATAAAACTGAAAAGATGAACTGGAGAAATGGCAATTAAGAACAGAGCTTCAATGTGGCAATAAGAGTGGAAACACTGCAAAACAACAATAATCTAGCCAAACTGTGAAATGAAAAACACAAATCACCTATTGCTATCAAGCAGGGAAATCACTGGAATTCAAGGGCTCCTCAAGGTAAGTGGGAGAAGGGGACAGCTGGGGAGAAGACCTGGCAGTGGCTCTATGACTAGGTGAGAAAGAGACAAATGTCCTCAGTGGACTATATGAAGAGCACTAGATTTCCCTGGTTGTGGACACTTTGCTTCTACTCTGCTCACTCCTCTATTCTTGACAGGGTGGACTACTCATCACAAAAAAAGTCATGAACCTTTGGTTTGGCTGAAACCAGAAAAATATCTACTGATACACTAGTATGATATTTGCTTAAAGCAAATTTTAAATATTTTTAACTAAGTATCTAAAACAGAATCCAGATTCCAGATAGCACTCTGATGAATCTCAATGTCACCAGTAAAATATATGGGCTAAGAACAGGCAGCAAAAGTATAAACTCACTTCTTACTAGCTGTCAAAAGATTAACTGTTACATTGTCTTTTTCAGTTTTCTATGCACTGATTTGTGAGATTATCTGAGAGGTGAACAGAAATGCCACATGCAACATAAGCACAGAGGACACTTCTCAGATCCCCACCCTGAAAAGAAAATAAATCTGTCGAAGTAACCCTTATGCAGAAAATGCTCTAACTTCCAAGTTGCTGAGTTCATCTTCATTTCAGAACCTCATGGTGTTCCCCACCAAGGGGATGCCTTCACCTATGACTTTTTTATTTTGAAGGTTACAAATGCATGCAGAATGTTTCTAGCGTTTTCATTTTCACATGAATTCACATTTAACATCAGACAAGCTTAAAAAATGAAAACATTGCAAGCTTATTCTAGCAAAGGACTAAATTTGTAATTACACATCTGGAAACAATATTGCAAGATAGAAACAACGAAATATGTCCTCAGATTATATCTGAAATTTGTAACTATTTTCTTCTAAAGTTGCTTGACAAAAGTTACAGATATTAACTATACAGAAGCCAATTACATGGGACACTAGTGTCCTCTTACGGAATTCTGTTCCTTATAGGTGAATCTGAAAGCTAGCCTGGCTCACAGGAGCCAGGTAGCCCATTCATACCCTCTTCCCAGTCAGCACTTTAAGACAAAATCTTTCTCTTCTTTTCACCTCTTAATTTCAGACTTAATTTCTGGTACTTCCACCAGTGGACTGATATTCCATTAGAGGCAATGTGGCTGAAAACCTCTGCAATTTACCATAAACAAAAGAAACGCTAGAAGCCTACAGCCTTTCCCATAGGTTGTCAAGCTAGCCATCCTATTTTTTTCCTTTAATCAGGTTGTTCTATTTTAACTAGCCCAAATGCTTGTCAAAGTGTTTTAAATACTGTCATAATATTTTTGTGTTATGTCACAATGAATGCTTACTGTATATACAGCTTCATCAAAACTGCAGTCTGATTTGGACACATGCCCTAAATGTCTAATCTATAGTTTATGCTTTTAGATTTACATGTTATTTCAACAGAGGGCAACCCGCATCCCCCCACACCAGACATGCAAACACAAACACATGCACATGTACTTATGCAATTTTATAGCCCTACAGAGTCAAACTGTGGAATAAAACCACTGCTTTTGCAGATACCCAAGTATAAGCTGTGTGCTGAAAACCAAACAGCCTCTTTGTTATACTCTGTATAACAGAGGAAAAAAAGAGCAAGAGAGAAAGAAACTAGTGCTTGAACATTGCGAAGGATCTGTAGTACAAAGACAGCAGAAGAGTAAAGGGATACAGCTGCTTTCTTTTTCATATGAGGAGAGCTACACATCTTAAGATGTTGGTATGAGTCAGTGGAAGACCAAGCACAGTTGCACTCAGCAAAATCTTTTATCTTTGCAATCAGCAGATATACATATACATATATATGTGTATATATATTAAAATTTGCATATAAATGTATACAATAACCAGGAGTTAGAAAACAGGAAGTTAAATAGACAAAATATGAAGTCACTTTCTGTAGACTAAGGTTCTGTTGATTTTCATTCCACATAGTAAATGTCAAGTATTCACGAAAGCAAAACACGCTTTTCAGTCTTGCAAATATTTCTAGCTTGTATCCATACTAGAAAAGACAGTACCTCTTATACTATAAAGGAACATCATTATCATAGCTGCCTGAATGTTAGGGCAATAGTACAGACAGCGCAGATATCTTGACAATATGTGAACAACAGTAGTCTGATTAAGAATTTGTGAACTGCCGTCTCTCTTGTAGTAGTGAGAATGTCAAGGGCAGTTTTCTGGCACAGCGCAACTTCACGTCGCTTTTCGTGATTGCTATTTTTATTGGAGGAAACATGGAACTGTCACCAGGTAGTAGAATGTACCCTTGATGAAAGGAATGAAAGAAAATTTTGTGTATAAAGCATGCATACAGAATGGTAAAATAAATTTAAAAAAAAAATAGGTAGGACCAAGAATAGAGGTATCAACTAACAAGACAATTGTCAAAAAGAAGGACAATCTAGAATAAAAATTTTTTGTCCACTTCAAAGGAAGAAACACTTTTTTGTATTGTCATTCTTAATGACACAGTATCAGCCAATGTTTACAAATTATTAACTACCATTTCAGTCATCCACTTTCCAACAAGCCATCACTTCTCTCAGTACAATTACATTTTGTGGTACTTGTTCTTCTTGCTTGTTGTAAAAAAAAAGGTTCAAAACTATTGACAGGTAGTGTTTTGCATATTGTGCAAAAAAAACCCAAATATATTTTATCACTTCTTCCTAAATTGCTACTTATTGTAGCAAGCTGACTCAAATGCCATGCTAGTTCTGTCACATGATAACAATGGGAGAGAAAAATAAAGGCTTACATAATAACACAAATATAAAAAGCTCTCACATAGTAAATGTCTAAATTCACAGAGCATTTTATCTCTACCATATCTGGGCATTCACATAATCTCTGGCAGAACCTCTGCAGTTCCTTTAATGATACACTGTCATTTTGTTGAAACCTTTCTTTCCAGGTTGCAAGGAAACATTCTGCTGCACTCACATGACAAAGAGTAGCATGCAGCTTTTAAGTAGTGCTGCTCCATAGATGTCCAGGTGCCTCACAGAATATTGTGAACTGGACACATACTAAAGACAGCTGCACAAGGTCACGATGCTGGCTTCTGAAAGATTCAGAAAGAAAACTTGGGTCTCCTGAACTCCAGTCAAAAAACCCAAGTACAATGTCACTCTGCATGTTCAGTTTCAGTCTGCTTCACAAGTAGTAGTGAATTTGTTTGACTTCCACCATTGAATCAAAGGGTAAGAGATGAAGACAGACTCCCACATAACCAGATATGGCCATCTCTTCAACAAGCAGTATTATATCCTGACATAAAGCTCAGAAGTAACTATCCTGCCGGAACTTTCTCATTGTGGTCACTCCAGTACACCTGTCCTGCAAAAGGAATGTAATACTATCCCAGAACAATAATGAAGGAATTAAATCAGTGACAGACACTCCAAAAATGTCATAAAGTACAAAACCACATCTCAAAAATAGTCATGATGGCAGATACTTCCTCCACAACAGGCAACATGAGAAACCAAAGTTCAGGTTTTTGTTGTCTGTACCTTACCCCTCATATGTCCAGGAAAGAATGAACAGTGCAGTAAAACATAAGGTTACATGTAAAAAGGCAATCACCCTATCCACCCTGTTGTTTGCAGGAACATACTTATGTTCACTGTGACCATTTGGGACACTCCAAAGTGATCCACCACTAGAAACATACTGTACTTGCACTACATCTGTTTGCTCTAAAGTAATTGTGGCAGCTTGATAGTAACACACCTTTGGGAAGGCCTGACATATCCAAGAGAACAGAAAGCATGCTCATGTGCATTGCTATATATAATGGAGCTTACACCTGTCAAAATATAGAGATATTTTAAAAAACAAGAAAACAGAAAAAAATTAAATCTATCCTTTTCCTTTGATAAAACCACCACTAGTGTTCCATCTTAGTACATTTTTAGAGGTTTGTTACTGGATTATTTCATAGTCTCCTTCAAAAATGATAATACACACACATTTAGCCAATGACTAACAGTGTACATGAAACTTTGATTATGAAAATATGAACAGAAAAGTCTTAGGTAACTACATTATTGAAATTAGATGTGATATTTACAAGAACAAACATGCTTCCCAGAGCCCTGTGCAATTGAAACACATTTTTGGCAACAAAACAGACCAAAAAGAAAAATGCATATATTCACTTACATGTGGTTTTATATTCGTACAGCACTATGTTGTTGAGAAAAAGTTCAACAGATTAAAAAATAAAAGTGTTAAATATCTAGATTAAAAAAATAAAGTGCTAAACACCTACAATGTAATGTTGCGTATGAGATTGCTTAACCTTTTCCTCTCACAGAGTCAAAATGTATATATATATGGTGTAGCTGACTCAGCATTGCCATACGGATGATTTACATCCTTCAAGAGAGTTAACCAACAGCAAATACTCCTTCTCTTTGCACTCTATCTTTCTTCCAGAGCTATGGCACATATTCTCTAAAATATTTCCTGATGTCACCTGACTGCTCTGAGGCATTATTTTCTGTCTCCAGTGAATCATTATTTTGCTACTGCAAGCATATATGAAATACAGAAATAGGGTATCACATATTGAAATAATTATTTCCTTAAGAACTATCCCAATCAGTCATGAAGGCTGAGAAAAGTTATATTTTTTCCCATTTCTGTTAAAGTCAGACAGGTTTGCTAAGTGTTCTCCTACTTGCCATTTACTTAAAGAAACATGCACTTATATTCATCAACGACTTGGATGAGGGAATAGAGTGCACCCTCAGCAAGATTGCTGATGATACAAAGCTGGGAGGAGTCGCTGACACGCCAGAAGTCTGTGCTTCCATTCAGTAAGACAAGAGAGAAAGAAGCAAATTTAAAAAGAAAAAACAACACACCTTTCCCACACAACAGAGAAGACTGGATATGCAGTAGGAAACCTTAAAAGTATTTTAAATCTAATTTAATATAAGAAAACAAGATAAACACTGTGAAATCTTACTACATCAAATCAAATGCAAGTAAAAATTACTTAAGAATGTCAAAGACTGTGACAGATCCTTGAGAGGGTAAAAGACAGTGTTCTTTACATTATCAGTCAAAAATAATCCTTTAAAATCTTGGCAAAATTTTTGAATAATAAAATGTAAATAATCCTTTTCAGTCATTCTCTTGTCCACTCTTATCNATGAGAAAAAACTTCTTTACAGTGAGGTTGACAGAGCACTGGAACAGGCTGCCCAGAGAGGTTGTGGAGTCTCCTTCTCTGGAGATATTCAAAGCCCGCCTGGATGCTTTCCTGTGTGATCTGATCTAGGTGTTCCTGCTCTGGCAGGGGGTTTGGACTAGATGATCTTTCGAGGTCCCTTCCAATCCCTAACATTCTGTGATTCTGTGATTCTGTGATTCTGTGATATTTTTGCATGTGATGCAAAATGTTACCTACCTAGCTACTTTCTTGTTCAGCCTAGCTTTTGCATAAATTCCCTGAAAGTTTTTATTTAATTTTATTGAAGTCACTGGGCTTTGCTTGAGGCTGCAAAACTACCATCTAGACCCAAATGTAATGTAATTTAGTGATGTGAACAAAGTGCCATTATTTTCCTCACCACCTGCTGTTTTGCCTGGGATATTAAGTAAGCCAAAAAACATTAACCACATCAGGTGGTGCACTCTTTTTGAGGAGAAAGTAGAAGTTCAGTATGGATGATTCCCATAAATTTGATGTGTCACCAAAAGGGAGAATAGCAAGTTATCAATTTGATCAAAATAGGTAGATATAATATGGAGAAAGAAGCAAATTTAAAAAAAAAAAGCAACACACCTTTCCCACACAACAGAGAAGACTGGATATGCAGTAGGAAACCTTAAAAGTATTTTAAATCTAATTTAATATAAGAAAACAAGATAAACACTGTGAAATCTTACTACATCAAATCAAATGCAAGTAAAAATTACTTAAGAATGTCAAAGACTGTGACAGATCCTTGAGAGGGTAAAAGACAGTGTTCTTTACATTATCAGTCAAAAATAATCCTTTAAAATCTTGGCAAAATTTTTGAATAATAAAATGTAAATAATCCTTTTCAGTCATTCTCTTGTCCACTCTTATCAGAAACCCACAATGTTCCTTCAATTGGCAACAAAACTAGCTGCAAAAATTAAATAAAACAGGAATATTTAGACAACATGGGCAAATTAGACGGTTCTAATAGGCTGCTATTATTTAACTTCAAACATCCTCAAGTTCAGTGCATGAGCTTGCAAATTAGTTTTATAGTATCCTTAATGTATTTTGGCAACACAGATGTTATGCTTAGTTTTACATGTTTTTTGTGAGAAACAAAAACAAGGCATATGTAAATTACAAATGCATATGCAGCTTCTAAAAACAAATGGAATTTTTTATGTCATAACAAGCACAGATTAGAAGCAAGTTGACAAACTTCAATAAGTAAGTGACCTCTATAGATAACCGGATAAACAGAGAGAAACAGTAAATGAAAGAGCAACAAAAGAATCAGTGTTTCAAAGAGGTTGCATGAAAACTTTGATTAAAGGAACAAATGACAAGGATCAAGAATGATATGATAAAAATGAATTAAAACTAAAGCACAGGGTGAAACAATAAATAATAAATGATTTTCCAAACACATAAAGAGTAAGAAGTTGGCAAGGGAGGCTGTGGATTCCTTGAGGGAAGGTGAAGGAACAAAGCATCACAAAATGTAAATTTTACTGGGAAAATGAATGCTAGAATGAGAGAAGGATTTTCAAGGTGAAAGTAAATAATAACTAGAAATGGAGATAAAGGGTGCCCCAGCACAAATGTGGAAGCAAGAAAGGAAACATTTGGTGCAACGGAAAATACAAACTGTCTCAGTGGCTAGGACACTTCGCATCCCAAAACTGCAAAGCAAAATCAAGTGAAGAAACACCCAAAACAGGAATTGCTGACTTCATGTTTATTTACAGTCATAAGAGGCAAAATAATGTCCTGCTCCATAGGCATGGTTGGATTTTCAGCGATTTAAAGAGAAACATCCAATCAAATAGTGGGATTTTCATGTAACAAAATTTGAGGATATTATTAAAGATTGTTCAAGAGGACATAAAATTGAATTAGAACAGACTTGAATTTGGTTGGTTTAAACTGGAGTAACTATTATCTTATGCAAAGATATCCTGATTTATAGTCTGAATTCCTTCCTGAGATTTTAAGAATTTGGGTTCAGACCTGCTTGCTACCTCGTACTTGTTACATTACTAAGACTTTAATGTTTCATCTCATAGCTGACACGCCAGAAGTAGCAAAAACAAAATGTTCTCAATAGTCTTTAACCTCACACAAAGCCTCCTGCATGGTAAGACTCTCTATTTTGATCAGAGCTGATGAGAAACAGCAGCCAGGCATTATTTCAGACTGCTGAGACACGATTAGCTCAAGGAGTTTTGAAAATTTTTCCCACCTTTTCAACAGTAGATTTGCTGCCTGAGATATACACAGACCATTGTATGGTTCCTTCACCCAAGACACTTCAATTAACTGTTACAATACCACTAATAAACTTTATATTATTACTGAGATACCTTATTTATTAAGTCCTCATGTCTGGCCCTCATAAGAGCCTTAGTGAAAAGCCTTTTCAGGAATATGGTTCATGTTATCATTAGAAACTTCAGCAGGAATGCATGCAGTTTTATCTTCCATAGCTTTTAATGAGGATTAAACCTAACTCTTAGTTGGGAAAGAGGGAATTAAGTAAACTTGAGGTCACCACAGTACTGATGTTACTTTCATGTACACCTGGAATTGTAAACCACAATAGAAGAGACTATTTTGCATTTTGGCACCAAAAAATTACACCAGTATTCTGAAGCCAAGTGACCTCGCTGGTTGTTAGTCAATATATTTTTCTAGGTAATAGACAAAGAGAGGTGCCCAGAATAAACTAATTTTGCACTACTAACTGCATTTATGAAGATGGAAGATGCACCAATTTTGCAATTCTTGCAGGAACACATTGAGTATTCTTGAGAGGCTATATCTTCCTTTCACTAGCAGGAAGGTAATAATAAGAAATGTTCTTATTATAAGGATGTCATGGCTTTTTATCATGAATATATAGAGAGATAAATGTTGTATAATAACACATGTTCATATTTCGACTTCAAGGATGCTCAACATACCAAGAAAAGCTGTCAGGGCTCATCGAGAG
>VZTO01024536.1:0-19781 GCA_013400615.1 Syrrhaptes paradoxus | reverse complement strand
TTTTTGAAGACTGGTGTGACATTTGCTTTCCTCCAGTCCTCAGGCACCTCCCCTGTTTCCCACGACTTGCCAAAGATGATGGAGAGTGGTCTAGCAATGACTTTCGCCATCTCCCTCAGCACCCACGGGTGCATCCCATCAGGACCCATGGATTTATGGGTGTCCAGATTACTTAACCTCTCCTTAACCCAGTCTTCATCTACCAGAGCAACTCATGGTTTGGGTTTTTTTATTCCTATTAAGACTAAAAGCAGCAACTGAGAAGTACCTCACTTTTGGCTACACCTTCACCCGATTCAATCATTCAGAAAGCATTAAAGAAAACCAACCACTGCTTAACTTAGTTATTCTTGATGGTTCACCCTGGTGCATGCTATCACCTGTGCTATGTAAAAGGAAATGAGCACATCTGTTTCATACAATACTGATTACTTCCTTTCTCACTTATTTCTAAAGAAGAGACATTTAAGAACAAGATAAAGATAAGCAAAACAGCATTTATACAAACACCATCACTATCTGTTAACAGAAATCAGAGAAAAGCAACCCTGGTTTAGCAACTTGGACTGCTGTAAAAACCGAGAATTCTTGAGAACATACTATACACCACCACAGTGGAGACAACTTACTATTTAACCTCAAAATGCACTATAAGCAGTAGCTAACATGCACAAACTTGTGTTTCTGGAATTACATAAGGAAAATATGTAAAATATCTATCCTCTGTTCCTTGAGGGTAAATAGCTCACTTCTTCATCTCTGTACATTGTGGGGTACGTAAGCTAGTGAGAGACACAGGTTACTTTGCAAAGTTACCAAGTTGGAGTATTTATTTCAACCCTGTATAAAAGAGACATAATATTATCACCTCCCATTGTGGGAGGTTCTACTCCTCCCTCCTCCTAATAGTACATCTGGGCACAAGAATTCATCCACTATTACACCAGCTATGCAACAGCAACTATGGTAAACAAGTTACTTCACCTTTTCACACCACAACTTCACTTAAGCACTTACATGTCACACTGGCAGACAACTCTAGAAAGGTTCACTATCCAGCTAGGAGCATACTATATACCACAGAGGAACAAGTTCAACTAATAATTGAGTATCACTGTCTTCTACGCACAGATTTCAGCTACTGAGTACAAGGCATATAAAAAGTCACACCATAAAACCAGAGGCAGAGATGGCTGTTGTAAACAATTACAGCAGAGGTACATTTTCATAAACACAGAAAAATGTGAAGATCAGTAGTGAAATAATTGCCGACAAGTTAAGCATTCACATACAAAGTTGGGTTTTAAGTATTTGTAAACAGGAGACAGAAGATGGCATGCAGTCTAACTATTTCCACTATTCACTGTTACTTTAGAACATAAGCTTTATACTAATAAGTACTGCTAACACAGAAATAAGCTATACTACAAAACTTTATACCTGCTCACAAAATATGACTAGGGTTTTCATTTTATATCACATGAAGAAGTTGCACTCTTATCCAAAATAATGATTCCAACATATTCCTGAAACCAGGCTTAAGCTTTTCAGTACATGAGCACCTTTGGATTTCCATTCCTAGTCATACAATTCGCTAAAGTTTAGCCACTTCAATGGAAAACAGCAACAAATAAGTTACTCCTCGAGCAGTAGGACCGGCAACACTAGGTCTTCGAAGGCCTACACCTCCCAGACGAATGTTTCCACCCCTAAGGGGATGTGAACTCCAGCTCAGCTTCCCTCCACCCCGCACACCCGAGTGCAGGATGAGGTCCTAAGACCTTGTCGCCGCAAGGCCGCCCCAACACAGCCTCTCCCTGACAGCGTACCTACTCTGGGGACGCCTGAGGGAGGACCGCGCCCTCGGAGACCCTCCACCGGTTGCGTAAATCCTCCGCAACGACACAGTTCCTCAGGCCCAGACGATCCGCAGCCCCCGGGCAGCTTCCGGGAAACCCGAGCGACCCCCAGAGGGGACGGGCGGGGGCCTCCTGACCTGCTGGGGCAGCAGGGAAAGGCCCGCGGAGGCGGCAGCGGCCGTATCGCAGGTGACACCGCGGAGGGAGGGGGACCCCGGCGCCTCAGGACCCGGCGACTGCCCCGCCGCGAGAGGGCACGCGCATACCCCCCCACCCTCAACGGCCCCAACGCCTCAGGGAGCGCGCCCCTCCCATCACCCCGCCCCCCCGCGCGGACCGGCACCTTAAGCACGGGGGTGAGGTACTCGGCCACCTCCAGGGCCTTTCCCTTCACCGTGTTGATGACACTCTGCATGCTGCTGCTGCCGCCGCCAGCGGGCCCTGCGAGGAGGACGCCGCAACAGCCGCCTCCCTCACCCCTCGGCCAATGATGTCCGCGGCGGCAGCCGCCCCGGCAGCACCGCCCCACTCCCTCCCCGCCCCGCCTTTCCTTCAGTTCTTCCCACCCCCATGTCGCACATGCGTGACGTCACACCTGCGCTCAAGGCCGCGTCGCGCCCGGCCCAACGGCGATGCGCCTGCGCAGGGGCGGGCCCCGGCCAGGGGCAGTCCAACATCCGCTTGCGCCGCAGTCGCCCCGCCCCTTGGGCTGTGCGCGCGCAGGGTGGGAAGGCACGGTGGGAGGAGAGGGGCAGGGCGACGATTACTGCAGGCGCGCATGCGCGCTTCACTCTTCGTGGGAAGGGTCGGGGGCGGTGCACGTGACTAAGGGAAGGAACGCGGGGGAGTGCTGGGGGTGGAACGCGGTCCCCCGCCGTCACGTGGCATGGAGCGGCCGGGAGGGGCAGAGCTGGTAGTCAAAGCGAATGAAGGTGCGCGCGCCCGTGTGGGCGGTGGCGCGGGGAGGGCAGCTAGGGGGGCGCGCGCTGCCGAGCGGGAGGGCCCCGCCCCCCCAGGTGAGGGGGGTGAGGCAGGGGGGGTTGGAGCCAAGCAGCGCCCCCGATTGCGGTGGGGGTGCGGGGAGCTTTGTGGGGGACGCTGAAGGGCTGGCTGTGCTTCTGTGGGCCTCGTGAGGGGCCGGGGAGCCTGGTGAGGCGTGCTGGGGGCGTGCAGCGGTGGTGAGGGGGAGTGCGGCGTCACCGTCTCCCGGGAGCCTGTGTGCCCGCTGTACTTGGCTGCGGTGTTTGGGCACCGGCTGCTACCGGCTTGGAGCTCGGCTCGCCCCCCCCCGTGCGGCCGCAGCTCTACTGCTGGCTGCAGCACCGCATCGACCTGGGGCGGCGACGTGGCAGGCGGCGGCAGCAAAGCCACGCGGGTGTTCGTTCCTTCAGCGCAGGGGAGCGCTCGGCAGCGCTTACCGGCTGCGTTTTCGCCGCCGTAGCGAGGTGGGTGTCCGCCCCCTGTCTCCCTGGGCCTGCGGAGCCGGTATTCGGGGCCCGGTGTGGAGCCGGTTGTCCCTGCCCTCATCCCCCGTGCACCGTTAGGGTGCCGCGCCTCGCCCGGCCCTGCTGGGGTGGAGCGGCGCGAGCCGCGGCGGCCGTTAACGGTGGTCCCGCCTGCAGCCGGCCCGCAGGGGCTCCCTTTTCTCCCCCGGCATAGGGGCCGGTGCTGACCGGTGTTTCAGATCTGGGGGTCCGTTAGCGTAGCGGAAGCGCTGGGGACGGAGAAGGCGGGTACGAGTCAGCCTCTGTCTCCCGAAGCCCACGTTCCTCTCGTGCCTGCGGGGCACAGGCAGGTGCTGAGTAAGCCCCGGGTCATCTCTGCTCTGCTGCTCTCACTCCACAGCTGTCGAACTTTTCCTTGCTGGAATTAAGAACAAGAACAGTTTAAAAAATATTAAAGAAAAATAAGCATCTAATTTAATTAATCCTTTTAGCTAATTAGTGCTCCGTAGATGCACTCTCCTGACAAACTAGCCTCTTTGTGGCATCTTCAGAGTCATTGTGTGTACGTTGTTTATCCCAGTTTGCTGGTCTTCATAGCATAGCCTCTCTTTCTTAAATTTTTTTTAATAAAAAGATAACTGTAGAATGAGATAGTGGCTTGTGATGTAAGCATCTTTATACCACATAACACAAAGTGGTAAAATACACACGTTTCACCTTGTTTAACCAGTTTCTGGAAATGCTCTTTATAGTGTATTTTCATTTTGTTGTCCAAAGGGCATTGACAGCAAGCCAGCAGAATGAAGATCAAGTGCTGTAGTCGATTTGTGATTTGCTCCAAGACAACCATCTATACCTTTCTGCTTGGAGGAGTGTTTATTGCATTGGGCTCAAGTCGAATCCTCCTGATGAAGTATTCTGCCAATGAAGGTGCTGTTGGGCAATAAACACAATGTACTTCAAATAAGAAAGAGTTGACATTTGGGTAAAACAGATCCCCAAAAGCCTAGTTTTCCACCTGCAGAGTTCTTAGCATAAACATTCTGTTTTATAAAGAGTGATGTGTATGTCTGTGGTAGAAAATGTCTGTATAGTCCCTAGTCTACCATAAAGTGATAACTTGGGTTGCAAGGTATATGATACATGTGCAGATTCACCCTTAAAAGATGAGGCAGTGATTATTTCTGATTTTTAAAGACTAAATGTTTAAGTACTATCAATGGTGCCTGTCTTGACTGAAACATTTGTCTTGCAACAGGCTTAGGAGAAAAGTGGTATAGTAGGCGTGCCATAACTGGCTAGTATTACTGCTTCTGCTTTTGCCAAGTATTAGCAAAATATGATAAGAAAGAAAATATACAGTCCTAGAAGAAGGTTGTGTCATCCTGGAAGCCATTTTTTTTTCTGAGGAAAAAGTAGAATACTGCTGTTTGGGATAAACATTCCAATTTTAAATATTTTTTTTAAACAGTGATATTCTTGAGTTCTTCCAAAAAGTTGTGCTGTAAACTGGGACCAATTGAGGAAAGATTTCAACCCAGAAAGGAAGTCATTAAGAAAGTTGTATATAGTAAAAATTGGAATATTTATAATGAAAGTGCTGACACAGCCTTTTGCATTTATGGAAAGTGGCTAAAATTCTGACTGGAGGTGTTAAAATAGTGTCTTGCTGTAGTTATGAATGCAGGAGGCAATCTGATTGTGTACTCTTTATGGTTTGCTGAATCCCACAGATAACAAGTACGATTACCTCCCTACAACAGTGAACATATGTTCTGAAGTAGTAAAACTGGTCCTGTGTGTGGTATTAGCAGTATGGGTTAAGAAAAAAGGTAAGTAACTATCTTCAGAATAAATAATAATTGACTTTCTAAATTTTGCTGTAATTCAATATCTTTTTAATTCAATATCTTTTTTTTTTATTACATAATAGATTCACGTGTAGTAGTATGTAGTAGATCCTGCTAGTAATGTTCTCTGGGGTTATGTTTTTTATGCAGAATTATAACCAGACTTTACTTTTATGACTCTACTTTGTGTTGTAAATTCAGGTATTCTTAAGTTGTGCGTATGGCAGCTGAAATGGGGACAGGTAAGTTGAATTAGAAAGTGTAATGAAGACATAGTGCTAGGTTAATAGGAGTTACCCCACTGTGAAGTCATGACTGAAAAGGAGCTTATAAATTGCACTAATGTAAAGGACTGGCCTTTGTTCTATTGTTCTGACCACTTATTTAAAAGCACCACCACCTTCAACTGAAGAGACTTTGTGTGTGTGCAGCAGTATTTGAGTCAGAAGGAACATACCAATGTTATAATTCAAGGTACCTTTGTTGTGAAGACAGATCTTGGGGCTGCTGTTCAGAAAAAAATGGTGGCCGGATTTACTAGCTACTGATTTTGTATTGCAAGCTATTTTTCTTTTTTTCTTTTCTGCTTTTCTTCCAAGTGTCATGAGTTTTGCTGAACTAAGGTGTTGGCGGTTCAGAAAAGGATTAGATAATATTGTGTAGTCTTAAATCTGTGCTAACAAAGTCCTTCTGTCACTTCTAGGATAGTCTAAGGTTTATCAGAGTCTTCCTCCTAAAGTATGTGTCCTGAATACCTAAATAAATGTCATTTTTTGTGCCTCGTCCTTTCTTCCTTCTTCGTATTTACCTTCTCTTTTTACCCAGGTCATGTGCTGTGTGATCCAGGTACTGAGTTCTGATCTATTTTGTATTTCTGACATTACTGGCTTTATATATCTGTTCATATAACATCCTTTGGGTGCTATATGAACAGGTCCACTGTCAATGTCATTGTTTCATTTCTAGATTTGTTTGATAATCATCAGAAAATCATACCCAGTAATGATGTCAGTATTGTGTGGGGACTTTGGGGTGCTTTTTGGCTCTGAAAGAATGGTTGATAATTGACTTTTTGCTTCCAGTGGAGAAATACTCTAATGGGGGTAAAAGGTTCCTTGATGTTTTCTCTGCTGAAGCAAGGAGATGAACCCCCGGAGACACAGGATTGCTGCTTTAGCTGTGTGTCCTACCCTGGATCTGTCCTCTATGTTGCCAGAGGGCTGTAGTACCTTAGTTTTTTCAGTTCGAAGGTGTTCCTGAAAACTGAACAGTGGTACCTATCCTGTTGTTAGGGAAAGGGCTTTTGATAATAAGAAAGATGTCCTTCTTACTAACACCTTTTCCTTTCAGAGGGTTGTTTGGATCATCCCTTTGAATGTCTTTCCTGGAAGAATTTTTGTAATTCCATGAAATGGTCAATTCCTGCCTTTCTTTACTTTTTGGATAACTTGATTGTCTTCTATGTACTGTCCTACCTCCAGCCAGTAAGTACACATTTATTAAATAAAGTAACTTCCTATGTCTTTGTGATAGGTAACATTACCCTTAGGCTACCTACAGTTTTAAGACTGGCAAGGCAAGATTGATAGACAAAAGAATGATCTGTTACCTGACCAACAAGACATTTCTGTTCTTTTGGCCACTGGTCAGTGTTGTACAGCTCTCAGTAGAGGGGAGTCTCTGTGTATTTTCTCCATCTGAAGTGATTTAGAAATAGGCAGAATTGTTTAAGTACTATGCAGGTTTTCAGTGCTTTCCCTCCCTTGGTTTCTTCAGTTCTGTGTTTCTCTTTCAATGCATTCATATGATGACTTGTTTTCTTTCCTCACTGATTCCAAAGAAAAGTGAGTAAATGAAATCCCACAAAGAGTAAGTGTAAAAGGAATCTGAGGTGGGGGGGGGAGGGGGTAGAAAACTGACTTACAATTTTTGCATTTCTTTATTACTTATGTTTAAACACAGAATTTAATTTGTACTTTCTTCTAGCTACGTTCAGCCTTTTGGATGAATCTGCTTAGGAAATAGTACAATTTTTTGTGCTTTATTTTCGTGCTAGGATACTTTTTAGTTCAGAGTCTGTGTTTGAAGTTAGATGGAAACAGTGCTTGCTGTAAAATACTGTGGCTACCTGTTTGACATTAAAAATAAGTATAAATGTTTCTGTTCCTTCTCTTTCAGAATTTATCTTTAAAATATTGTCCTTTTAAGTGTACATTTCTGTCAGGGACAGACCAAAGTCTGGAAAAAGACCTGTCTGGGAAAGTCTAATTAAAGTCAAGAGTCAGATATCTTAAAGTGACATGCACAGGTGTTTGGTTCTGTGGTTTGTTGTGTGGGGGTTTTTTGGTGTTTGGGGTTTTTTGTTTGTTTTACTTTAGGAAGGATATTTAGCTGTAATGTTTGCAATAGCAAAGCCAGATGTTTAGAAGGTTAAGTAAACACTATTACTTTCTTAAGCAATTTGATTTGGCTCAGTTAAGGTAAGCTTTTGTAAAATGCATGGCTTTTATATTTTATACCCACACACCTTATCTGCCTCCCCTCAGAACATGTGCTCTAAGATTGCTCTGTTTTAGAACTCTTAGTGTCTTACACATTTCAACTGCATGTGTGAGAGTTATCTGAAATTGTAACATTATCATGGTAAACAAGTATTAAAAGAGATAACTAAGTACCTGTAAGACAGAATACCTTGACAGTGTACAAGACTGAAAGTGAAAAAGTGGAGACAAGATGCTTGAAAGAAGGCAGCCATACCCGACTGAACTTGGTTTTGTGTGACTTTAAAAACTAAGTAGGTTTGGGACTAAATAGTACCTGGGTGAGCAGTTGCTTGAAGTATAGAGTTGCTTCAGTGGGATTTTTTTGCTTGAAGCTTTAGGTATAATTATGGATATTCTTTAGTGGCTGACATATCCTAGTGATAAGATTTACTTTTTACAGTCTTTGTGACATGTAAGTTATTGGCATGGTGATCTTTGAATTTTTTTGGTTATTCCTTTTCATCTAGAACAGAGGTCCCTTGAGGCCTCAGAACCAAGCAACTCAAAATTAATTCCTCGTAACTATCTTGCTATAGATTTTGGTCATATCGTGTTACCAGAGATGTTGGTTGGGGAGCTTTGACTGTGAAGCAAAACCATGAGTATACATGGAACACTTGGGCATTTTGTGTCAAGCCTCATTTTTTCCAGAGTGGTTTCTGCTATTTCCAGATTTACTTGTTTATTCAATATTTTTCTCCTTCCACAGTGTTCACCCAGCATGAATATTTATTAAGTTGTAATCTTGCAAAGCAGTAAATTAAGCTGTGGTTTCTTAAGCAGATGTCTCATGTGTCAGTCTTCAGCTTACTTGAGACTGCGTCATGCTGTTTCATGAGATCTGTTATTCAACAGATAGTATGTTGGAATAGAGCAGAACTAAGGTAATGGGAAAGGGCCTGTGCTTTTCCTCTGGTAAATGAAAAAGACTCTGCTTTTGCAGAATTAGGAATGTGGAAATGCAAATGAGAAAGTTCAAGGTAAAGTCTGTGTTTTGTACTTCTGAATCCATATGGTTTTGTGTAAAATTGTCTAAAAAAAGTGATCTCACTTTAAGGCTGAATTGGAAGAAAGAGTTCAGATGTCTATAGTTTTGTACATGTATTGACTACACAGGGCAGTCCTGAATAAAATAGAATTTTGGGCAACACCCTCACCCCCCAAAATGAACCTTTTTTTTTCCCTACTGGTGCTGGTTAAATTATGATTATTAATGGTAACTGCAGTGCCTAAAAGAGCCTCTTCTTGGTCCAGTGCCCCAGTATAGAGTGTCTAATACAGAGACCAAAAAGACAATCCTTGCCATGGGAAGTTTGCAGCTTGGGATCATGGCCATGGATTTAGGCACTGTCATTATTATACAGCTATTCCCAAATTACACAGGAGCTTTAGAGTTGTCTTCAGTTGTACTTTGAAATGGGTGAATTTTTTGTTACAGTTGCAGTCTTGAAAATTCAAGCTAAGTACCTCCTTACCTTTGATAAATGATACAGCAAATGCACTTGATGTGCAATAAGTTTATTTTCTGAAAGTGCCTTGTCCAAGTATGGGATTTCACAAATGCTGCAAGGTGGCAGCCTCACCTTCCCTAATTCTTTTATTATTTTCATTTTGGAGCAACTTCCTTTGTGCTGACACAGCTGTTTTTGCAGCTTACTGGTCAGCCTGGCTGGGGCACTGATCTGACAGAAAACTAAACCGTTTTCTTTTTTGTTAAGTAGGTTTTCTGCTGGATTTGTTTCCTCACATCTTTGTTTCAGTACAGCTTTCCCTACTGTGCTGGGACTTAAGCTCTCATCTTTGCTTGAGATTTTGAAATGGGACTTGAATGTCATTTTAGGGGTGTGGTGTTCTGCCACTTGGATAGGGAAGAAAGTTCAGTACCAGGATGAAGCTTTTCACTCTGACACCTTGCAGAAAGGTGAAGACTTGAAATCAGTGGGCTTTTGGTGTCCACACTATGTATGGAGTATAACTTTGTTTCTCTTCTCTTTCTAGGCAATGGCTGTACTCTTCTCAAATTTTGTCATTATAACAACAGCTCTTCTCTTCAGGATAGTGCTAAAGTAAGTAGTATTTACTAAAATAAATGAAATTTTATATAAATCTTCCTAGCCTATATGAAAAATTTAAGCTACAGTCTTTCTCTTGTCTGATGGGAACAGTAATTCTGTTTTCTTGTGGATATATCTGCTTGGAGAGGAGGCTTTGTTTTCTACCTCTGAAGGTGTAGGAAATAATAGCTTATTAGGAGTCCCTACATATCGCTACACATTTGGTCAACTGTCATAGAAAACAACTGAAGTAATGATTATATAGTTGTTGGATGGTCAGCATTAAGGTTTGGGTACTTTCATTTGTACATTAAATCTCATATTTAATTATTAGAAGTACTTCTTACCAGTCCGTTGTAATTCTTAATTGAATGTAAATGTAATCTAACAAAAGGAGATGACATATGTAAGAGTGAAAGACAGGTGTCTTTGGTAATATTGTGCCAGCCCTGATGTGTTTCTGGTCCACTGCATAGTATGTTTTAAAAACTAATTATATGTCCATTATTCGTGTGACAAAAGCCAGGCTCTTTGTTCTGTGTGTTCCACTTTGTGTGATTTGTGCTCTTTATAGTGTATTTTAGATTCAGAAAAGACTGACAGGGAAATGAATATTAACTTCATACTCTACTCAAAAAGTCCCTTGTGTTGAACATGGAGCAAAGATGCCTTTTCCACCGGTGTTATTATACCAAAAAAGTGTCTGATCATCTGACTTGAAATGCTTTTTCTTAGTTGTTTAGATTTGTGATGTCACAGTATACTTAATTTTGCAAATTTCTGATTTTCCCCAAGATAAACAGGCTTTGCTTGAGTGAAAAAATAGTATAAATAGTTGTAACAGTCTTATAAATTTTGTTCATAGATCTATATGATTTACCATCATAAAATACTAGAAAAGGGCACAAAATCACGGGGGGGGGGGGGAATGAAATGTAGTGAAAGTGTACCAAAGAAAGAGGGTAATTATTTGAATATCTGTGGTTTATTTTTACCCATCAGTTCCCATGGATTCAACAGTTGCTTTTAAGTTGTCAGGTAGTCAGTATCTAGAACTGACATGACCTTGAAAGACTTTCCTTAAGTTAGCAGAATATTCCATTTTGTATTTCTGCACTTACCAGGCTGGGCCCCTCTTGACATAGAAAAGCATGCTGTGTTTTGGCATTTTACTGTCAATTCTGAAAAGCCAAGATTTTTCTTTGTGCCTGTCTCTCTCTTATCTATGGCATGATGTCTTTTATGTGTTTTATAGAGCTTTTTCTCCTGTCGTTTAATTTGTGCCACTGTGTGTCTAAAGTTGGTGGCTTTTTTTGTCTACTCCTAGGCGAAAACTCTCTTGGGTACAATGGGCATCTCTGGTGATTTTATTCCTGTCCATCGTTGCCCTGACTCTAGGAACTGGAGATCATCAGAAAAGCTTGGCTGTGCATGGATTTCATCACAGTATGTTTTTCAGTCCATCTAACCACTGCCTTCTCTATGCTGGACCTGAGGAAGCATGCCTGGAAAAGGGCAACTGTGTAGCACCAAGTTTCCTTCCCAGCTTCCAGTGGAATGTCACCAGTACCATGACAGGAGCGTTGAAACCTCTCCACCTCAGCCTGGGCCATCTACTTATTCTAGTGCAGTGTTTCATTTCTGCCCTGGCTAACATCTACAATGAAAAGATCTTGAAAGATGAGGATCAGCTTGCTGAAAGCATCTTCATGCAGAACAGCAAACTCTACGCCTTTGGGGTGGTGTTCAATGGGCTTATGCTGGGGCTGAGGGCTAAGGACCGGAGGCAGATAGGGAATTGTGGCTTCTTTTATGGGCACAACATCTTCTCGGTGGCTCTCATGTTTGTCACAGCTTTCCTGGGCCTATCTGTGGCTTTCATCTTGAAGTTCCGAGACAACATGTTCCATGTTATGACTGCTCAGATCACCACTGTTATCATCACCACCGTCTCTTTCGTCATCTTTGACTTCAGGCCTTCTCTAGAGTTCTTTTTGGAAGCTCCTGTAGTGCTTCTCTCCATATTTATCTATAATGCCAGTAAACCAAGACGCTTGGAATATGCCACTCTGCAGGAAAGGGGCAAACATGTTAAAGGAGATGCATGGGAGAGGTCAAGTGGGGTAAGGCTTTTATGTACTTGTCTTCTCTGGTTTCTCTTTTGCTTCACCTGCATTTATGCTATGGAGTGCTTGGAAGATTCATTTTGCATGTGACTGGAATCATCCCTCAACTCAAACACTGAAACTCCTTGGTATTTCTTAAAATCTTCTAAATTGATTTGGTATTGCTTTGCATATGCCACTTTTTCAATTCATGAAGCCTACGTAAGCATTGCTTTCCTGCTGTGACTACAGCCAATCCTGTGAGCAACTCCAGTTTTGTACAAATCCTTTCTTGAAACCCTTATAACCAGAATATTTTACTGGCCCTAGGCATCCAGAAATTGGAATGGATGCC
This sequence comes from Syrrhaptes paradoxus, assembly GCA_013400615.1. Taxonomy (NCBI): domain Eukaryota; kingdom Metazoa; phylum Chordata; class Aves; order Pterocliformes; family Pteroclidae; genus Syrrhaptes; species Syrrhaptes paradoxus. The sequence continues at coordinate 7,570 of VZTO01024536.1, read as the reverse complement.
TGGGAAATAATAGTACTTAAGTAGAACTGATAAATCTGTGTAGCTGAGCCCACATCACGAAGAAGTTAATGTATTTGCAGATAAAAAAGTAGTGTTTAAATACAGAGTTTTAACACTTTTTTTTTTTTCTTATGAAACACTTCCTCCAGGCCTGTTAGTGGTTTTTATCTTAATTTGAATAGTGATCTAGTTAACTGGAACATGGCAGGGAGGGCTTGCTCTTAGATATGTCATTCAATTGAGCTGAGCAGTCTAAGGAGGAAGGGTTAATGTCTGAGTATTTTTAGTCTGCGTGTACAGATGTGTTCTGTAGTACATGTTGCAAACAGCAGAGTCCTGTCTCCATATAATTCCAGAAAACATTAAACTTGGAAGATGTGTTTTCCAGAAATTCCACATAGTACCTTTTTAGGTGGTGGTTTAACAAGCAGAAAGTAACACAAAGTCATAGATTTTTGGTATACCAGGTGTTATCTATTTTAGCACTTAAAGTTGAGCAGCTGTGATAAAAACAAATAGCACTATGTGACAAGGCTTCCTGATGAAGGAATAGGTTGGTTTAGGGAGCGAGTCACTAGAAAGTGTTAAAGATACAGGGGATGTTCTTTATGAGCATGTGTTTCCTAGATCAAGATTATAACACACTGGTAAGACATGTAAATTACAGGGTCTTGATTTTATGTAAGTGATGCCTTCTAAATAAACTTTACTCTTCTTTTTTTCTCTTTCTTTTTTTTTAATTAATAACATAACTTTTGCTCACATTGTTTTCTTTTGCTTCTGGTTCCTGTAGGATGGAGAAGAATTTGAGAGATTGAACAAACCAAGCAGTGACATGGATACAGATGAAGATTCCCTCTAGCATGAGGCTGTCTCAGAGGAGTGCTATTACTCATAGTGAGAGAATGTTAATGTTTTACTAACATAGAGAATAGTCATTTTTCCCTGCTTGAAGAGAAATTGAGACTATTTTGGGGCTGGATGTCAGAGCTGGGTGAGGAAGACATCCCAGCCATATGTATGGAGAGTTGTGTTCCCTCTTCCTATCCATATAAACCATGACTTCAAAATCTGCTGAAACAAACAGAATTTGTAACTGATGCAAACAGGAGGCTTGGACCCTGGACTCAGTGATCTAGGTGACATGTGCTTCATTGTGGAAGGCAGTCCTGGACTCTGAACCATATGTCTTTCACTGCTTTGGTTGACTGTCCTGAGTCACTGCAACGTCCTATATGATTTCCTTGATTAGCAAAGCAGAGGTAAAAGTGTTCTCCACCTTGCTGAATTGATACGAGCATTGATTGGTTTTGCTGCATCTTCCAGTGTACAAATGCTCCAGTAAATTTTCTTTTCAGGACTTAAGATGTTACTAATAACCTCATAAATAATGACACATATTGACTGTTTTATTGTATTTTGGCAATTCAGATTGACAGATCCCTAGCTGAGTAAAAGAATCCCTTTGAACCAGCCTCACCAAACTTTCACTTGAGAATGTATAATAAATCAAATTGTTTGGGTTAAGGGTATGTTGATCCTTCAAACAGACAGATCTCTAGAGTGTGATTTGAGTTTGAGTGGTCGTAATTCTGTCTTCATGCCTGTTTTTACATCAGTTTAACTCCTGTGGAGTCCATCCTTTCTGATTTTCTCTGATGAGACTGAGAGCAGAATAGATTTCACTGAATTTCACTGATTTCAGCCACTAGTTCTCCTCACATTTTCAGTGTGAGACTGTTGTGTGCCTGTTTCCCAGTGTCTGGGGAAATGGAAATCTGGAATGCCTTTGTAGCAGATAGTGAATTTTACATGCAACTTATGTGGCCTAACTTTGAAAGAGCTTGAATAAAACAAAAGTGTATTAAACAATGTGAATGCATCATAGGGTCTTTTTTTGCGTTTAAAAAGGCTACATGTAGAGGCTAAGTTTGCACTGGGGCTGCTATCTGAAAACAAATATGCAGCTACAGTGATGCCCTTCAACATCTGGAGGGAACACTGTGCAAGAGGGTGCAGGTGGTAGTATCATTTGGAGTTGCTCCACCCTGTCAGTCTGATAAGGTCTTGGAATCATTTTGTAGAGAGAAAAATCATCCTGTAGAGTGCCAGACATAGCGATCTCAGAATCACTGTTGAGACATCTGCTGGATTGTATTTTGAGTGATGTGAAAAATAGGTTCCAAATAATTCAGAGACTTTTAAAAAGGGGGAAGGGAATAGGGATGCAGATAAGAGATTCTTGGTATGTTCCTAAAACCACTTCTCTTAGAACAGTGGAAAAAGATGTTGGTTTATAGTTTCCTCCCTTCAAAAATGCATCTTTCGTAGTTGAAAGATACTGTCAAAAGAATTATTAAGAAGACAAGCAATGAGTTCAGTGCCAAAGCGTCATACCACAGTGTACAATAATCAGTTAGTGATGCATTTCTCTGTGGACTGAAGACAGTCTTGCCTTTGTTTCCCTCTACCATCCTGTTTCCAGGCTTTGCGTATAACAGCTTGTATTTGTGTATAACACACTGTATTGATGGCTCATTGCTATATTAACTAACATACTTCCTGCCATTGATCCATCAAGTGGGTCAGCCTGTTTCTGTATGTGGCCAATGACTGTCAAGTTATAAACTATGAATCTAAAATTATTATTCTCATTTCTTGCCTTTTTTTTCCGGGAGTATTACCTTTTTCTAGCGTATATTAAGAATAACTGTACAAAGTGAAATTACTGTTGTGGTTGAAAAATTTTTTACAGCTGATCTCGTGCTTCGCTAGAAGGATATTTCAACAAAAGGTATCCTAGTTGTTTGCATCTGTATAGAATGAATAAGAAAGCATATTTCAATGTAAATTCCAGGAACATGGTTTTCATTGACTTATGATGTCCTGTTTTGGGAAATGAAACTTCAGTGCAAAAAAAAAAAACAAACCTCAAACTGTTAAAGACTTAGTTGCAATAAGACATTTTAATTTTTTTCCATTATGTACAGCTTTGCAATATATACCTGCCTGACTTCATTGTCTTTCAATCATGACTACCAACTTTAGCAGGTATTTCCAAGAAGGGTGAAAGTACTGTTAAACTGTAGATTGCTTTGCATTTACATGAGCAGTAGCTTTTTACATGAACTTTTCCAGAGAGCTTTGTCTTGCATTGAGTCAGAACATAGAAATCAGCCTCATACCTCTAATGACAGAGCATCAAACCAAAGATGAATGTCTTAAAAACTGTATGTTTGACCTTCGTGCCTGGAATATCTGCCTTAAGATAAGTGAGATATGGAAATGACTGATCTGCAGATTTTGTAAAGTGTACTTAGTTTTTGCTTTCAACTCTTGCCTTGCTTAACGATTTTTCCTTCTGCAAATTTCACCAATGCTATAATGCTTGATTTATTTTAAAAAGTCTTAGTTGCACAAAGATACCAGGTATGTAACTGTTGATACAAGTGTCTACTTGCGCTGTAGAGTTGGTCATGTCTAACATGTAGAAATCTTTTTGTTGTCTTCAGGTTGGAGGTCTTAGAAAGATTCTGTTGGATTGACCAAGCAGTTTTCTTTTAATAATGGAGAACTGTATATCTCATTTGGGCAACAGGAATATTAACTGCTGTCTAAAAATGGGTAAGGACTTGCATCAACTTAGCAATAAAAAAGTGTGTAAAGTAACCTGAAAATATAACCATGCAATTTTTGTCCATGGCAATAGTTGATTTTAGTGTGTACATGAGATCTGTTAGAGAAAGTGACTGTAAATGATTGGCAACTGGAGAACAGCCCTGTTAGCAAGGGGGAGCTATTCTATAGAGTTACATGTTTCAAATCAATCATGTGAATCCCACTTGATTAAGTATTTCCACTGTATGGTCATTGACCATGTTGGAAAGTTTACTATTTTTCTCCTCAAATGACTGCTTGGAGAGCAGTGTTAGTTTGGCACATAGTCATTAATGAATATGTTGGGCAGAGAGCTCTTCCTAAGCTGTGATTTAGAGCCCAGATTCACAAACTTTTGAACTTAATTGCTGCAAAGGATGTTATGTTCCTCCCTCCAGGTTTGAGGAAATAGTTCACAAAACCTCCCAGGAAGAGGGATGTGTTCATGTTTCTCTTGTTTATAACAAGCCAATTAAAGCAATATTTATTTTGGTTAATTTCAGCTCCTTGTGAATGTAGCAACTGAGCCATGGTGCTTGAAAGTCAGCCTGTGGATGCAAACAGCCATCTTGGAGCTGAATCAAATCCCATAAATACGTATAAGAAAAAAGTTTTTATCATGTGGAATCTTACCACTAAGGGCTGTAGAAATAGGACCTGAATCTCAGTAAGTCTATCCTCAGAGTGATGCTGAGGAGATGGAAGTAGACCTGGAGGAGGAGAAGATGGAGGTGGACGTGGAGGAGGAGGAGGCAGTGGAGACAGACCCACCAGCAGCAGGACAGGCAGGTGTACCCCATCCACTGCCCGCCCATCAGGCCAAACCCCAGCTGGAATCGGAAACCCCCAGCTCTGCTGGGCGAGGTGCTGCTCGTGAGCCAAACGGCCNTTGTTCAGACCCATGGTCTCTGTCTCCCAGTTGCATTTGCTTTGGGTGCACGGGGCATTTGCAGAGTTGTAGTTTCCAGGTGCTCTGGGTTCCCGGGCCCGGAGGTGGCTGGGGGTGCTGGCACGGGCACCCCGGGGGCAGCAGGTCCCTGTGCACAGAGGGGGGTCCCAGCCCAGTTCTGGGGGTGGCACCAGCCGGCACAGTCCCAGCCCCGCAGCACTGCAGGCTGCTGGGAGCACCGGTGGGACTGGGAGAGAGCTCCAAGAGCCAGAAGGGCAGAGCAGGGATTCCCGGAGAGAGCCTCAGGCTGCCGACAAACCAGTCTTCCCCTGCGCGGGGTCCTGCTGCTGACAGCGGCCCTGGCCCTTGTTCCCCACTTGGGGGGAGCCGTGGACTGGGCAGTGCAGGCTGCAGTGGGGACATTGCGGGGAGGCTCTGGGAGAGGGGGGTCCCGTGGGGCCCCAGGTGTGGGGGGTGGAGAGTCTGGTGGTAGAGGGTCCCGAGGGGATGTGGTGCTGGAAGGTGCCAGGGGGCGCAATGGGGGCAGAGGGTGAGCACGGGGCTGCCCCCGGGGTGCTCCTTAGCTGCGGCCCGTTTTCTCGGGAATTAGCTGCTGTTGAAGCCACTCATTAGCAGCGGCAGGGGCCAGGCACTTGTTGCCTGTGGAGGCGGTGCGAGCAGGCTGGCTGCTCTAGCCTGCTTCCCCAAAACCAGCGATGGTGCTTTTGCCCCTGGAAAACCGCCCAGCCTTCCCGGGCCCTGCAGCTCCTTTTCCTTCTCCCACATCAAGAGAGGTGACTGAGGCTGTGCAGCACGTCAGGGGCAGAGCTGGGGTTTGGCTGCCCCAGCCCTCCCCAGCCACTCACCCTCAGCTGAAGGGCCTGGGACAGCCTGGCCTTGGGAAATGGCACTGATCCAGCCATCAGGAGCCTGGGTGCTGCTCAGGGCTGCTCAGTCCTGCTCCGCAATAACATTTGCAGAGCCTGTGGAGTTGATCTGGGTAATAAGAGGTGCAGGACTTGCTTGTGTTGGGCAGTGTCACTTGCCCTGCATGTTAGGGCAGGGTGAGCAGGGGGCCTCCAGCCCCCTGGGTGCACTCCAAACTCTGCCTCTCTAGGTCTGGTTGGGGGTTTTCATGGCATTTACAGGTGTTTTGTTTTTTTTTTACTTCCACAGGCATGTGTTGAAAGTGCAGGGAAGTCTAAGGAGGCTGCGCACCTGCTGCCCAACAACTCATCGAAAGGGCTTGCCCTGGATATTGCGAAAGCCTGGGAGCTCTACGGTTCTCAAAGGGAAGCAGAGGGGGGGTGCTGGAGGCTGGGTTATCTTGTCTCCTGTGGAGACACACATTTTGTTTTGAAATTGCGCTTTCTGAAAGACGTCTGTTTGCTAGATGAGCTGCTTGAAAAGCCTGTGGCACCCTGGGAAGAGCAATGCTGCTGTGTTGCAAAGGCAGAGAGGTGCAGAGGAGGAGTTGTGTGGTTCAACAGCCCTGCACAGAGCTTGCGTTTCCTCTTGCATTTTCCCTTTGTACTTATGCCCCACACTGGTTTGGCAGTGATGCAGGATCAGTACTGCTCTCTGTTTNGGGTGCACGTGGAGTGTTTCTGGGTTTAATGGTGTCCTTGGTGTCTCTTCCAGTGCTGTGGTGATGTTTCTGGTGGAGGACGTCCAAGGGAACATTTTTGACCCGCGATGTATAGAATATGAACTTTGGAACAGGTAAATGTTGAATTTTCCTGGGATGGTAGAGGAGGGATATGGTAAGGTTTTGGAACAGATCATGGTGCTTCCCTCGAGACTGCTGGTGGGGCGTCTCTATGCCCCCCAGCAGGCACGTCATGGCGGGGGGAGTGTAGGAGCAGGCCAGGGAAAGATGGAGGTGTGCAGAATCCATATGCTTTTTACTTTGTCACTTACTCAAGGATAAAGTCAGAACCCTTTATAATTTCTGGACTGGAGAGGGCATGTCTTGGTACGTAACGGGGCAGCCTTTATCTTGCACTTGTCTCTGTGGTCTGTTGTGCAGTTCTCTTCTGTGTTCCTTCGGTGGCCTCGTGCTTCAGCACCCACCTTTGTCTTCACACCAACCTCCCAAAGCCCCTCACCAGCTCTTTACTGGAAATACCATCAGCCATCAAAGCCTCTGGTCTCCAGGGCTGATTCCTTGCTGATTTTGTGCCCGTGTAGTCCCCACAGCTTTGCCAGTAACTTTTCTGTGGGCCAAGTCCCTTAGACGAGACAATAAGGAGCAGAGCGGGGTTAATGGGGGTCCTGCTTGCTTTCTGACTTCTAACTGGCACAAGGTGTTTCACAAAAGCTTAATTAACAAAGCTTCAGACCCTTTGTGAAAGCTCTGGGCAAAGTAAGCAACGTGGCAGTGGAGTAAAGGACTTGGGAGCAGGAGGGGTCTTGGTGAGGTCTAGCCCCGAGCCTGTGCGGGAGCAGTGGGAGGTGATTGTCCTGTCCCTCCAGATCCGCAAGTCCACACTGCCACGGTGTGAAGGAAAGAATATAAAGCACAAAAGAGGGGAAACATGCAGGAAGTAACTCTCTCCTCTGTCTGCAGCTCTTGGCTTTGAAGCCAACAGTGAGTTAATCTGTTGTATAGGGATAAAAAACTCAAAATATTGACATCTCTTAGGAACAATTCAGGGGGTGAAAGGTGAGTATGGAAAAATCCAGGGTGTTTAGGTACGTGTTCTGCTCCCTACAGTGGGAACATAGGATGGGTGCTAAAACCAGGGACTTGTTTGGCCTGTAGGACTTCTCTGGCTCCCTAGTATGAAGTGTGAGGTTATTTGTGAAGGAGTCTACAGACCCTCCTTGCTGCAGCCACTGTTTCTACCTGTGATTTCCAGCTCAGGTAACTGTGCCCAGCCTGATGATTCTCCCACTCCTCTCTTAACAGGAATATTCGGGTCATCAGGAGGTGGTTCAGAGATATGTTTGAAAAGGGGTCTCTGGATGATGCCAAGAGGCTGTATGTGTGAGTATGAGTCAAGGTGCACGTTCCTGGCTGTG
>VZTO01024535.1:0-26161 GCA_013400615.1 Syrrhaptes paradoxus | reverse complement strand
CTGGGAGAAGCAAAGTTCTCACACCATCACATATCTTCAGGACTGACGAGAAAGAAACTCCAACATGTAGAAACCAGTCAGGTTGGTTTAGGTCACCTGCTCCATGGACTGGAGTCAAACTCAGGAGATGAGAGGACAATGCTCAATGGGGGAGATTAGTCAGAACCGTATCTTTGATCCCCACTCATTTTACCCGAGGAGAGCATCTTCCACAGGACCAAACCCATCTGGATCTGACGGTTCCACAGCCATCAATGCAAAGGGAGACTTCTCAACCATTTTTGAGGGTGTTAGATCAGGTTCCTAACACGCTTCTAGGCAAGAGAGCTTGTCTGTTTTCAACTCGTATTAACCTCTACCACAGCCCGAGCGAGAACAGGTCAAGAAACATCAGCACAGGATTGGCTTGGGGGGAGGAAGGAGGAGGAAAAGCGATTTGTATGAAGAAATACAGCAGCAGAAACACAAGCTTTAGAGATTAGGAAACAGGCTTTTCATTCAGAGCAAAGCGAGAGGCATCTGCTGGAAGCGTGGCACAGAAGCATTTAGCGTTTTGAACGGTAAGGCTAATCCGATGTGACGCTCCATCAGCCCTGGATACACAGCTTCGATAAATCTCTCATCAATACAGCTCATTGTCACAGACCCGACGCACGTGGTACAGCCAACACACTTCACCTGCACGCGTGTCCCCGACAGGCTCTTCCCTTAAGGACATTCCTTATGGAGCTGGCATGTGAACGTTGAGATTCTGCCTCCCTGGCTGCGGAAAAGAAACGCTGTCAAGTTGAGTCTGCATAAAGAAGTGAGCACACATCTGACCTACATAGAGTGCACAGATGTGAGCAGCCTCACATAGTGAGTCGTAGATTTTTTTTTCTTTTAATGCAAAAAAATTAAAATCCACCTGCTTTGCCTGGAAAACATGCAGGAACAAAAGCCAGCTGTGCACAGGAGTGCTGCACCAGGCGTCAGACCAGAACTCAGCATCACCACATCCAGCTTTTTCTTAAATACTTTTCAACAGATGATTTTCAAGATTGCTTAGGACACAGTTTTTGTTACCAAGACTGAAAGCACCCGTTACTTTGGGCAGGAGCCTGAAGGATCAACATCTGTCCCTGTGGGTCCTTTCCAGTTTGGCGTGACAGTTAACACACGAGCGCAGAACAGAGCTCTGATCTGCTGGACCAGCTGAGAACTGCATCACCCTCAGCACCAGTGCAAACCACCTCTGTTTTAAATCACCTGCATCCTTCTGCAGCAGCCAGATACACTAGCAAAAGCCCAAGTCCATCAGGTGTCTGTTGCCATAAGAGAATCCCAGAATTTAATCCCAAAAAAAAAAAAAGGCAGGAAAATAAGTAGATGCAGCAATGTGAAACACCATCAAGGCTCTGCAGCTGGACCCACCACGTTCCCAGCACGGCAGGTGCCTGGCAGAGGGTTCCCTCCTTGCAAGCCAACGCTAAGCCTTGCAAAAACGGCTGCTATGCTCCCGCGCCGAGCTAAATATCACATGCCGTGCATTTCCCAGAGTCCGGTCCTCCCGCGAGGAAATCAGCTGCGAGAGGGTGAAGCCCCTGGAAATGGGAATGACGGGGCGGGAACGGCCAGCTCGGGACCCTGGGCTCAGCACACAAGACACTGCGGCTACAGGTCAGGGTTTTGAGGGAGGAGAGACAACGGAGCAGCATAGCTAATGTCGAAGAGGGTGAACTGGGAGCAAGGAGACCTGGCTTTGCTCCCAGATCTGCCACCACCCAAGGTCCAGCCAAGTCACTCGTCCTCCTACCTTTATATATTTAGAACACAAACCCCAGAGCCACGGCTGCTTCTCAGTGGCTGTATGCACAGAGCTTCAGGCAGTATCTTACTGTATGGGAAGATATAAAAGACTGGCTAGCAACTCTTCCAGATTTTTCATATTTGTTAAAAAAAAAATAAATCTTTTTTTCCAGGGAAGGGACAGGAACCAAGGTGGTAGTGACTCTAGAGGGTGGGAAACCTTATCAAGGCTTCCTGCTTTCCTTTATTCCTACCAGAAAAACTTTAAACAAAAATCAAGGAATAAGCAAGAATAAAGCAAATTAAATGGTTTGCATCTATTTTATCAGCTAGTCTTTAGTCTACTGGCTAGAGATTCCCCTTGCTCATGACTGAGGCTCTGGAGGTGAAATAAAAAGACGACAAACAGCAAGGGAAGAAAATATCCAAACTTACTGCCTGCTCCGAGCTGGAAATTTAAAAACCAGCCACGGGAAGCAAGTCCTCACTCTTTGCAATTGGGCACAAGCATCCCACCAGCACCAGCCCGTTCCTCCCACAGGAGGCCAGCAGCCCTGCACGGGCACAGGGCACCAACTTCCGAGTGTTTTCTTTGCTTGAACACCAACTCAGGGGATCTATTTTCCCTCATTGCACAAACCTTTCTCACTCACATGACCGTCGCATCGTCACAGGGTGCAGAGACACTTGGCAGTGCTCCCCTTCTGTCGCAATGAAGAAATAAGTATTTATAATGAAGAAATATGTATTTATAAGATATCGCTGAGCTGCTTTGTCCAACGGCATTTTGCCCCAAGATGTGGCAACGTCGCAGCCGGAGCATCCTTTTAAAGTAGGGATTTCATCCTTTTTTTGGGGACTCCTAGAGAAAAGGCTTTGTGTGGGCAGACACTTCACTCCCCGTATGAGCTATAGGCTGGCAACCCAAGAGTGAAAACTTGGGGCAAGCTATAAATCACTCCCACAACAGGTCAAATCACTCAAATTAAAGCCTATAACTTGCTGAGCCACAGCCTCACGCACCGATACCTCACAAACAGCTATAAAATATAGACGTTTACACTACATATATGGCTAAAATCTATTCACTGAGCACCCCGCACACACGGATCAGCATTTGAGCAGGCACGCGTCGCCGGCTGGCAGCACGCAGAACTGGATGGCAACCCGGCATCTGCAAACCGAACTGCAGAAGGAAATGATAATAACAGCAAGGAATGCGGAGGACAGTCTGCACCACACACACACACACACAGCTCTTACTCCACTGCTCCGGCTGCAGCACCACCCGTTTGCTCAGCACCCTTCGGCTGGGCATCCCCACACCCCAAGTCCCCCGGGGCTCCTCTCACCGGGACTGTGGAGGATGCGGCAGGACCAAGGGTGAGCAGGCACCCCAATAACCAGCCAGGAATGCTCTCCCCTCCAGGTTAACTGAGGGAAGAGGTGGGCACGGGCTGCTACCAGTTCAGTAGTACCAGAAAATAAAAAGTATCTGCACACAAAGTAGCAAACAGGCTACGTAATGACTTATTAAATCTTGCTTCCTGTTCAGCTGTAGCTTCTGGGCTTTTCTACACGGAATTAGCCACCGCCACTGTCTCCCTGCCTGTTTTATACAGACAAAACGGGGTTTGTTGTTGTTGTTGGGGGATATTTTATCCCAGACCTGGCTGGTCTCAGTGCTGGGATGGGAAAGGAAAGGATGAGATTCAAAGTTGCATTTTGAACAGGATGATATTTAACTAGCCTGCCAGCAGCTTCCAGTGCCGGGCACCCTTTCACCGCCGCATCCCGCGGGCTGCGCAGCATCGCCACCGGAGCCCTCCAGCCCATCCTCAGCGAGGAGAGGAAAGATCCCACTGCTGCAATAAGCAAAAGTGGTTCTTAAACAGGACCCTGCTCACCCAATGGAGCACTGGTAGCTTTTGCCTTGAAATTAAGTTGCACTTTGGGTTTTTCCTTTCCTGGAACCCCTGCTGCCTTCCAGACTGGGCTGGAAAAGCCAATCCAGGCAAACTGGGAGCACGGGGGCAGAGACATTGGCCCATTTATACTTCAGCTGGAAGAGCTTTATTCTTCTGGACCACATACACAGCCCGTTCACTTTGGGAAAAGAGGTAATTTCGGATACCTTTTGTAATGTCTGCTGGCAGAACAAAGATGAAGTACCGTAAGAGATGATCAATGTTTAAGCCCATCTTCCAAGTGATTTGGGGAGCTGCTGAAAATAAACAGGCAATCAAGACCCAGGAGCCTGGGTAAAGGCTGANCAGGAGGCATTAGCAAACTCCGGCTTATTAACGTGCCCTCCCTGAAAATGCTGTTCATACCGCAGTCAAACGGCTGGGGAGCCCGTCTGCAGGAAAGCACTCTACTCCTAATTAAGAGGAAAAAGCCACAAAGCCCACCTTTGATGTGCATCAGTGGCAGCAGTCACTCCCCGTGTGCTCGTGACGCTGTTTGACAGCATCAGCTTCGCAGGGCATCCTTCCAGGGGAATGCCCCATTGGATTTTTCTTCTCTTCACCATCACCTGTGCCCTGTGGGTGCCAGGATGCTACTGGAGGTAAAGAAGGGATGCTGGCTGCACAAGATCAACTGTACCAAGGATTTTTCAGTAGTTTTATAAATATAGACAGTTCAAAGCCAGTTCCACAGCCTAAATCTCCATCCATGAGACATGATGTACAGCAACACATGCCTGTGTTCGCACAGATGAACTGCCCGCAGAAGTGTGGGGGGGGTCTGGCCCCGGGCTTGGGTACCAAGCTGGGGTACAATGCGTGGGAGCTCCCAAACGCATCACAGATGCGGGCAGTGTGCACGCAAGGCAAAGTGTTACTGGCCTGTCGAAATGCATAAGCATGAATAAGAGTTGCACACAAGACTAAATTTTGGAGCAAAAGCTAAAAAATAAAAATAAAAAGTTGAGCCCCTCTAGTAACTTCAGCTTAAGAGGATTTGTGCAGTGCTTAGAGCTCTTACCGACTCCGCAAAGAAGCCCTGCAGGGTAAGAGCTATAAGCACTGCACATTGCTGCAGGACCAGCCACACACAAATACCTGTTTTACAAGCAGACACAGCTCCAGGAACAGAAACCAGGAGCTGCTGAACCAGCAAACCACCACAGTCCTGCCCTTCCAGCATGGACACGCTCAGTCTGGCCATGCAGCACCATCAGCTCTGCTGTGTTCTGTCCCAGAGCAAACACAGTTTCTCAAATCCATCCAAAAAAAACCAAAACACAACCAACCCACCCCACAAAAAAAACCCAAAAAAATACCCCAGAAAACCAAATCCCAGTCACACTGGAGGCTAAAGGGAGCCTTGCTCCCAGATGAGACCATACACCCAGCACCAACCACCTGCAATCTTCTACGCAGGAGCCAGACCTCAGACGAGGAGAGTCACCTTGAAATCCTGGCAAGTCCAGGATGCAACTNAAACCCCAAAAAAAACAAAACCCTGGAGGCTAAAAGGGAGCCTTGCTCCCAGATGAGACCATACACCCAGCACCAACCACCTGCAATCTTCTACGCAGGAGCCAGACCTCAGACGAGGAGAGTCACCTTGAAATCCTGGCAAGTCCAGGATGCAACTGAGACGACAGAGCAAAGGGCAGGAGAAAGAGGTAACACGACCACCGGCAGCACCGCCTGCCCGTCACTGTCACACAATATCCACGGAAGCAGTTGCTATCACGCCACCCCACATGGTTGGGGTCCAAATCTCTCCGTCGGAGCCCCAGACTGTCCTCACTGCTCAAGCCAGCAGCTGCATTCACAAGTCAGGTTCAGGCAGACCTCCCGTCTCCACGCAGAGGTGCTTCCCCCCCACGCAGGACAGCTGGCAGAACAGGTTCTCCCCACACCCTTTTTAAAGGAAGAATTTTTCTCACAAATGCTCCCAAGACAGTTTTCCAAAAAAAATTTGCTAAGGGCAGAAAGCAAGCATGAGATTGAGACTAATAAAGACATCAAGAGCCCAGGTGGGGAACATCTGCAGCCACCTCCTCATGTCCTTCCCAGCCTAGCCCTGAACTCAGGAATTCATACAGTAGATGAATAATAGTGTTGATCTGTTCCCAGCTTCCAGAACAAGTGCCCATTGCCATCATTTCCATTATATTTTCCTCCGGCAGTACCTGTCACCCTCGTTTCCATGTTTAAGCATCCCCACTGGAAGGCAGACCCCCACGCAGAAGGATGCTCTTGCTCCAGGGAGGTGGGACACAGCAGGAGCCACGCAATCCCGACACAGCTGGGGATGGAGCTGCACCGCCTCGGTTATTGCTCCTGCTTGTACATTTAGCCCGTCTGTTCTTATTCTGCTTGTCGTAGCAATCAGAAGATGAGTTCGCATTCATTCCCACTGTGGCTTTCTTTGTTGAAATACAAGCTGCTTGCAAAGGCATCAGATAAAGCTACGCCACTTTTCAGCACCTATTGTTCGCTCCCACCACACACCCCATTCAGAGGAGGCTGCAGACTTCACCTGGGAATCGCTGAATTCACGCGGATGTAGCCCAGAGGGGCTCAGGCTTTTTACCTCATTCCTGTTTTATTAGGAAAAAAAGCTGGCATTATGGTTTTTATTTTAAAACTAGACTTTCTGGAACAACAACAAAAAAGACAGTTGTGCAACATCACTGGCAAAGTCTACAAAGGGATGTTCAGTATAAAATACTCTGCTGCAGGTGCAGAAATGCTGCTGAAACTGAGTCTGGCATCCTGCTGTTCAGCTCCAGCATCAGGGTGGAAGTAAAAGCTCAGAAGCCCTTAAACCAACGGGGAGACCTTCCCTGCAAAGGCAAGGCCACGTCTTGCCTCGGGAGCTTCTCCCTGGCACATCTTGCTCTGCGTCAGTATTTGGTTTCAACATATTCTCAAGGCTTGCTTTTAAAATAATAATTATTATTCCTAAGTGCCAGAGTGACAGCTGGAGGATCCACCCACCCCCAGAATAGCCACCACTGCTCATTGGGTCCCCTCTGGAGCAGGGACATCCACTCTGGGTCTTCTCATGTTGGGAGCTACAAGAGACCTCAGCAAGCAGAACAAACAGGATTGTTGGTCTAAGCAGCATTTTGCAAGAGCCAAAGAGATGACTTGTGTTGCCCCTCCAGCCTTCCCTGGATACCCAGCACAGAGCCGGGCACAGTCCCAGAGAGCAGCTGTCCCCCAGGCGAGGTCAGCTCCAGGGGGTCCATTTCTTGCCCGTGACTATAAGTGGCGAGTGATCCCTCCCTGTCTTTGCCTCAACCCACCACGTTTTGATCTCCCCATCCCACCGGAGGGGAGGAGAGAGCGAGAGGCTGCGTGGTGCTTATTGCCAGGTGGCCTGAAACCACAACACCTGCCACAGCAGGAGCCACACAATCCCAACACAGCTGGGGATGGAGCTGCACCACCTCGGTTATTGCTCCTGCTTGTACATTTAGCCCGTCTGTTCTTATTCTGCTTGTCGTAGCAATCAGAAGATGAGTGTGGGAAGCCACAAGAAGAGCTTTAGATTCACTATTTGCACACATACTTCTCATCTCCATGCAAGCTGAGGATTTCCCAAGACATGCAAAAGCAAACAGTCTTTGCTCACTGTCACAAGCCTGGGCTTCGACAGTTCCCACATCTTCAATGCAAAACGAGACACTGACACACAGATGCTAACCCTGCAGAACACCACCTTTGAGTCAGTCTCTGCCCTGGTGTCACCGCAATCCCGCCTCTGTAAAGCGCATACAATTCATTTTATATCAGAGACAGAGCTAGCAGACATCTGACCTTCTAATTATATACACACTCTCAGCTGAGACCCCCCCCATGTAATATCACTCACTCGAATTCAACAGGTCCTCAAGGACTGGTGGCAAAAACAAAAACACACACAGCTCGCAGCGCTCTGCGGAAGGCAGCGGCGTTCTTGTGCACAGCGGCAAAATCAACTTAATCACAAATGGCAACTCCTGAAAGCCTTTCCTTTGGATTCATCCTTGGCATTTTTCTAGGCCAGCCTGCAAACAAAAGCTTTGTCATCTTAAAATGCAGTTGCCTGAGGCACCTCTAAAAAGTGACATAACTCAGGTCTGAAAATGCCTCCTGGGTTTCAGATTCTCCTGAGAGCCTCTTTGCTGTTCAGCTTGATTCAGATTACCCAGATCAGCAGGAACTCTGCAGATTTAGCCTCGGCTACCAACACAGGTATAAAAAGCACACATTTAGGATTATTTTTTAAATGTTACAATTAAAGCTCTACACTTATAAAAAAGAACTAGTTACTGATGCAAATGGTTCCTCCCTTTTCCCCAGTAGGTTTATGAACACTCTGATGACAGTTCATTCTGAATTTCACTCTGCTCAGCTTATTGGTTTTTTTTTCCTAGCATGTTTTGCTTGCTGGCTGTTTTCAACTCTTCCATCACAAACCTCAAGCTGTGAAAAGAACAAGCAACTTGTTTTGGAATCAAAATTGAAGCCCAAAATTTGATTCCTTGTTTCTTCTCCCCTCCACAAACCCTCTTCATTTCAGCAATTCTGCCAGCAATGCCTCTGTGCTTCTTCAAATCCAGGAACACAACCCGGTGCCAGGCAAGACTAACTTAACCGGAGCAAGGCAGGGCAAACGGCAATTCTCTTCAAGACAGGCACAGCTATAATTAACATCTTGGATAACTCCACAGTATCTTTAGCATGTCAAAGATCTTTATATCCATAGGCCATTTTCTTTGAGTAGATGCAAGTTTACTTCTTGATCTGAAAATTCTTTATGCAGCCATCAATGCAGAGCTCCAATCAAAAGAAGTCCTTTTGCTTTTATTCAATAATTTGGGATAAAGAAACCTGAAAGCTCTCCTTTTGCTGAGAACATGTTAGAGTCTTGTTTTTTCGAATTATCAAGTCCCATCACTTATTCCACATAAATTGTTCTCTGTCAAGAGCTTTAATCCTCTCTTTACAAACCCTAAATAAAACATCCTTCCAAAACTCACTGCCTATTATCTGCTCTTTCTAAAGAAAGTGGTTCTTAAGAGACTCACCTTCTGCTCTGCCATTCCCCCAAAATCCATTTACAACATTAGCTCGAGAGAAATAAAGCAAAAGCAATCCTCCATGGGCACAGCGTGGCGAGTGCCTGCATTAACACACGCACCTCGTGAAGGAAGGCACCGCACGCAGCCAAGCCGAACACCGCTCACCGAAAACAAGAGTCATGAAAAGACTTCCAGGAACACGAGCAATAAACCCAGTGACAAGTTGTCACCGAGAGCAGGCAGCCCATAAAGGATGCCACAGAGCCACCTCGCTGTGGTCTAACCTGAGGTTTCGCTCACAACACAGGCTCCTGACCTGCTCCGTCATCCGTGAAGATCAGAACAAGGGAGATTAGCACGAGGCAGCCCTGCCCCTGACACCAAAGCCACCCAGGTTCCTCACCCAGGTGCTCTGCTGCTGACTTTCCTTCATAAACACCCTATCCTTTACCTTAGGGGGAAAAAAAATAATAACAACGCCAAGAGCCCAAATCAGAACAAATTACAGAATAAAGGACAGGACAAAATGCAAGGGAAAGTCCCGCATCCCCCTTTCTCAACTGAGAAACAGAAACCAGGAATGGAAGCACCTGTAGCAGCGAGTGGGCTCCGTCCCTACAGCGGGATGCCCTGAGCTCCTGTGCCACGGCGCCTGCTCGCCCGAGGTGACAGCCAGCACTGCTCAGAGCCAAGGAAAACAGGCTCGGCCTGGACACCGAAGGCCACGGCAAATACCAGCCCCAACGCTTGCGCTGCTCCTGCCAGCTCGGGAGAAGCCGCCAGCAGTGGCAGACGTGCGCTGCCCGCCCCGGTCCGTCCCCAGCCCAGCAGACGCTGGCATCAGCCATCCATCACCTTATGGAATTTATTTGTAGGGGAAAGACAACATTAACTTTCTCAAAATAAAACAAGAGGGCTTTTTTCTTTTTTCTGGCCTCAAAAGTAAGCTCCAGTTAATTGTGATGCTGTCGACTTCGGTCTCTGCTAGAGCCCGAGCAGAAGAGCAGCCAGAAGCCGGAGCGGCTGCTGGAAGGCTCCGGGATTCTGCAGCCCCATGTAAGCTGGGTCCTGGCTCAGCCTCACAGCCCAGACCCTTCCCATGCTAAAAAGCACATCAAGGAATTCTGCTCAAGAGCACAGTCAGGAAAATAAAGGCGTACACCCAGACATACAGGCGATTTACATCTTAGCCTTCTGGGCTCTCTAATCATAAAATAAATTAGCCATAGGGCCACCCTTCTAAAGGCACAGCCACAGCCAAAACTCACTGTTCAGCACACGGACAACTGATGCCATCCCGACAGCAGCCCGGAGGAAAAACGGGAGTTTCACACATCCCCCCAAACACTTACAGAACCACCAACCCACCCGCATTCGCGACAGGTGACGCTCTGCACCGGTAACACCACAGATCGCACCGCCCGGCAGCACCGGCGGGGCCGCCCCCACCCCGCGGTACCCGGGCTCCGGCCGCGCTGCGCCCCCGGCTCCCAGCCCGGTTCCTCCGCGCGGAGCGTCTCCAGCAGCTCCCAGCGCCCCGGGAGGAGCCTCTCACCGGGGGATTCCGCTGCACCGGGGACACAGAGGGAGCCGCCATCCCCCGGTCACCGCGCGGACACCCCCCGGACACAACCGGCGTCACAGGTGTCCCGAGCACCGGGGTGGGGGGGGTCAGCCCGGGAGTCAAACCGCGGCCCCACGGCAGCAGTGGGGATGGGATTTCACCCAGCACCCGAATAAACGCCAAAGTTTCCCATCCCGCAAGTGCCGGCATCTCCGCCCGTCCTCCCCCTTCCCACAAACGGGGAAAACGCGGATCGGGAGGGGGGGGGAAACAAACAAAAAAAAAAGAAAAAAAAAAGCTGCAACAACAAAAATACCCCAAAACAAACAAAAAAACCCAAACCAAACAGAAAAAAAAGATAAAAAGAGTGAACAGCAGGGAAAGGAGAAGGTTGAAAGAAAAAAAAAAAATAAAGCCAAGAACTCGCTTCCAGCCGGACCCCCCGGGAAGCGGAGCCCCCATCGCAAGGGGCAGCCCGCCGGGGAGCACGGCCGGGGGGAGCAGCTAGGGAGGAGCGGGCCGGGGCACTCACCGAGCGGACGGCGCCAGAGCGCGGCGATGAGGATGAGGATGATGAGGAGGGAGCGGCGCAGCGCCCCCGCCCACCCGGCCCGTCCCGCCCTCGCTCCGCGGGAGCCGCCGGCTCAGTGCCGCNGCTGCTGCCCGCCCCCGGTGCCGCCGCGACGCTGCCCCAACGGCTCCCCCCCCGCGGGGCCGAGCCGTGCCGTGCCGCCCGGCCTGGGTTCAGGGCAGCGCCGCTCCTCCCGCGCCCCCCGGCTCCCTCCCGCTCTACGCCGGCGCGGTGGAAGAGTCCGGCGGGGGGATGCTCCGGCGCGGGGCCGGTGGCGGCGGGGCTGGGTCTGTGGCGGTCGGTTCCGTTGGGATCCCCGGGCTGCTTCGTTCAACCGGGTTCGGCTGAATCATGGCCGGGGCCCCGGGAGCGCGGAGCCGGAGCCGGGACCGAGCCAGGAGCCGCTCCCGGGTCCAGACCGGCTCTGCCGCCCTTCCCCAGGTGTTTCCAGTCCCAGCCCCGGTCGCAGCGTGGTTCCTCTGTTCGGTGTTTGCTGCTCCTCGCACTCAGGAGGAACAGAACAATTCTCTGAAGAATCGGGTGTTCTTGCCCAGCCTTTCATCCCTCCAGGGTGAAGAGCCCTGGAGCAGCGGGACGGACCCCGCAGCGATGTGTCAGGGATATCGCCATCGCACAGATAATTAATTGGCAATCAAGGCACAGACTGAGCCCCCCCAGGCGTTTTCTCTGTTGATCCCAACAAAACTACTGAACACCCAGTTCTACAAAACTACCCACGCAATGCCTGCTGCTGCCGAGGCTGTGGGAGGGATGAGGTGCACAGAAGGCACCTCTGAAGGTTGGGTTGTTCGTTAGTAGGACACCCCTTAATGATGTGACCTCTTGCCAACATCAGACCTGACCAAGTGTGGGCTAGAGACAAGATTTCTGGCTACCCACCAACCCAAATGTGAAGAATTAACTATTCTTCCAGCTTCATTTTTCTTGGGCCACTCTTCCAAGGTTCAGTTTTTCACTTGCAGAGTGGACTTCCCAAAAAGGGTTGAAAGGCAAAACCTCGTCAGCTTCCCAGTTTAATCCGTTGGCTCTTCCACCAAAATCCAAATGCCCCAAATGCTGTGGGACATTGCGTTCCCTCTCTCCTTGGGAAACAATCTCCCTGTCGGGTATTGCTTCCCGTGATAACTCACCCGCTCAGGTGAGGGGACACAGTGACCCCCAGCAGTGCAAAGTGCCCTGTAACCTGGGCAAGGCAGGCTCCTGGTTTCCTGCCAGAAGGAGGATCAAGAGGCACCAATTTACAATTTCTATGCAGTTATGCAATACCATTTCAGAATAATTTAGCAGTATTTTTCCAGCTTTGGGGCATTCAGCTTTTTAACCAAAATTTCCACCCACAAGAGCCCCAGTAATGTCTGCAAACTTCTGCAAAAGCAGGTGCTTCTCCTATTAGTCTGGAATTAAGCTTTCATTAAAAGCTGATTTTCTTTAAAGTCCTATTTATTATTGCTTAACAATCACTTTAAAGTCAATGGGTGGGAAGCGATACAAAAGCATCTTTCATTATTCATTAAGGACAAATGATGCAGGGGTTTGGAAGGGAGTAGAAAGTACACATACTTTTCTGCACTTAAAACAATTATTTCTTATTAATATACCTGCAGAAAGGTGCCCCACAGAGAGCTGCCGTTTGGATGCTTTTGAAGTTCAGTCTCTTGGCCACAAAAAGAATTACTTTATGACATTCCTGAGCAAAGATCCTGGGAAATGTTTTATTTTGCCATTTTTTATTTTTAAAAAAATATTTAGACGCTTGGTTTTGGTGATGTCCCCTTCCTTGGATGGAAAAGTAACATGGTGGTAATCACGGAGCTCAAGAATAAAAAGCTGCAGCTACAGAGCAAACCCGCAGCAGGTTTGGGAAGAGGATCGAGGGGCCACAAACACCCAGGAGAGCATCAGGTTGGAAGGGACCCTGGAGGTCTCACCCACCCTTCTGGGAGTCTGCTCCCCTTGCTCCGGTTTAGCACCACGTGTCTTGGCCCAGGGACGGCCCAGCCGCATGTGCTGTTCCAGACGGTGCGTGCAGAGGAGAGGGACCAGCCATCACCCCCATCCTCTGCCCGTACCGCCTGCTCCGCTCTCTCTCCAGCCATCAGTCCCCAGCAGGGGACAAGGGGCCATCCCGAGTTCAGGGCTTTGCACTTGTCCTCCCTGGATTTTGTGAGATCCCTGCTAGCCTGTCCCACCAGCCCGTGCAGCCCTGCCCTCGAGCAGGTTGGCTGCGTGTTTGGTGCCATTTGCAAACCTGAGGGTGTGTTTTGTCCCCTCCTCAGGTCATTGCTGTTAGGACAGGTCCCAGGAAGGACCACTGAGGGGTTTTCCCTTTGTAAGGGGAGGTCTTGCCCCTTATAAGTGCCCTCCAGGGAGAGCACAACCCACCCCACCAGGGCACCACTATCCAGCCAGGCTTCCACCACTTCGCAGAGCCGCAGTGATGTCCAAACAGATGCCAGGATGCTGTGGGAGACTGTGACGAAACCCTGGCCAGCACCGAGGCAGATGGGGTGGTGTGGGGTCCCGTGTAAGGACCCACAGCCAGCACTCCTTGTCCATCGCTGTCCCTGGTGCGGGCAGGACGGGGTGGGTGGGGGGACACTGAACTGCAGAGCGGAGGATCCGCTGCTCCGGGGGTCTGTCTGCCCCGAGCAGGAGTCACGCGCTGGTCCTGAGGCTGCAGGACAAACACGGAGCGATTCTGCAGCGGTCCCATGGGTGAGTAAAGGCTCCAGGGCACAGCCCAGCTCCTCTGGCTGTGACTGGTGACAGCATCTGTCCCTTCGTCCTCAGAAGGTGTCCTTGCGAGCACAGACTGTGACATTCAGCCAGGCCCTAGGAGCAGCTGGCATGGGGCTGTGCACAGCCGAGTCCCCCCGTCACCAGCACTGATGCCAGAAGAGGAGGGGCTGGGAGCCCACGGGCAGCGTCTGCGGGGTGGGGACACTGGTCCCAGGGTCTCACTGCCAGCAGAGCCTGTTTGTGCCTCAGTTTCCCATGGCCCATCCTCTCCCTGCCTCTTCCTGCCCCGACACCCACTCGGACAAACGGGGCAGGCCAGGGCAGAGGTGGTGTCTCCAACTCACAGTCTGATGGCACTGCTCTGTGAAGGAGGTGACCGGTCCTTTTTACCAGCACATCTGTCCAGGACACTGCGTGCATGCCTACGAACCCTTCAGACACATAGCCCTCTCACTCCTCTCTCCCCATCACCCTGATCTCAATCTTCTACATTTGATTTTTGGTGCTGGGAAATAGAGAAATGCTGGTGGCTTGCTTTCTTTCCCTTTTTTTCTCTGTTTTGAATGAATTTTTCATTTTGTTGCACCAGTACAGAAAGAATAACAATGAAGCAACAGTGTCAACACAGAAAGAATTTTCTCCAAAGTCACACCGTGGCCCATCCGCAGCAACAATAATAGGTTTTATGAATCCTGCTAAAGAGAATTGTTAGTGGAGGATACAGGGGGTGCATCTCAAAGGCTCCCGAGTTATTTGTGCTTTCCACACCACGAGGCCCTGTTATAAGCAGATATTTAAAGAACAAGGGGGGAAAAAAAAAAAAAAGATTATTCTGCAAAAGCAGATTTCTAGTATCAGAGGAACAAAAAAATTATAGGGGCTTTCTGATGTTTAAAGAAAACAAGTTGCCTAAGACAGCTTTCTCCTGTGTGCTCGGGGAGGTGGGCAGGATGCTGCTGGGGCTGGGGACCACAGACGGACTCTGGATTTTCTCTGCGCTGGCACTCCTGCTGGACTCGGGCGGCTGCCCGAATAACAGGGATGCTTCCAACTATGAGAAAAGTTCTCTTTTGATATTTGTCATTTTTTCCAGGAGGTGTTTACACTGATTTGTGAGCTCAGTGGGATGGCAGACGGGTGAGCAGCGCTGACCTCAGAACCTGCCTGTGCCAGATTTCTTTTTCCGCCCCATCTCAGAGTCAGTCTAAAAGCAATAAAAAGATGTTGGGGGGGAGCCAGGGCTCATCCGACTTCATGTTAGAAGAGAAAACTCAGTGAACACGACATGAAAAAACAGATGCCTCTAAGGTGGCCGTGCTGGATCCACACAAGGGGTGTCTCGGGGAAGGGCGGCAGTTTCACGCCAGTCCCCTGCACGCCGTGTTGCCGTGAGTGCAGGAACCCCCGCGCAACAGGATATTAACACCAGCATTAGATTTTCCGTTCCTGTGTGTATACTGTTTATATCCAAGTGCCTTTTCTTCCAGGAACCACATACTACACGCAGTAGACCATGAAGATGGGCTGAAAACAGAACCTGTGCTGCTGTCGGATGAGGGAATCAGAGCTCTGCTCGGAAGCGCTCGCCCCGCCTCGCCCGGGATAGTGTGGATGTCAGAGTGCACAGACAGGATTCACTCTAAAAAGAAAGAAAAACAATTAACATGATGGGGAGGGGAAAGCAAATAAAGAATATTACCTCCGAGGATCATTCAGAACAAAGCTCTTTGCCTGGATTTTGGAGGTTAAACAATCAAGCCGATGACATTTTCTTCCTGAAAAACACCAATTGTCTGTCAAGGTGCTTTTTGGCCCAGAAATGCTGCCCAGCTCTGACTGTGACACTGTTTATGAGCTGTCAAGTGAAGGTGACTGCTTTAAATTATTGTCCTGATGGAAGGGAGCAGAAATGCTGGTGGCACGTGGCCAACACCTGCCCAGGTGGCCCTCCTCCTCCTCCTCCTCCTCCTCCTCCTCCCTTGGCTGGCGCCTGGGCACAAGCCCCAATGAAACTGCTCCCGTACGGGTAT
This sequence comes from Syrrhaptes paradoxus, assembly GCA_013400615.1. Lineage (NCBI taxonomy): Eukaryota > Metazoa > Chordata > Aves > Pterocliformes > Pteroclidae > Syrrhaptes > Syrrhaptes paradoxus. Next base: position 10,418 of record VZTO01024535.1, on the reverse strand, counting down.
CAGCAGCGTTTCCCAGATAGATGTTTCTTCTGTTTGGTTCGAGTGCCTGACAAATGATGGAAGCACGAGAACAATAAAGACTAAATCTTCGCTTAATGGTCTTTCATTATTAACTGTCTCCAGATTTATTCATCACTCAAGGAGGGAGAGAGCTTGCCAGCCACTACTGGTGTGAAGCCGGGCAAGGTTTCTGACTTTACCAGTGCTGTCTTATTTCCATCAGTGAGATCTGACCCTACAGCTTGTTTCTCTTTCAACGTGTACACTGGCCATGGAGACACACTGGCCTCACTCTGCTCCCACCCACTGCGGCTCTTGGTCTTCAGCCCCTTCTCCTGTCCTGGATCCACCCAGGAGGGCAGCCCCACGGCGAGGCAGAGGCAGGGACCAGCTTCTTCCCTATGCTGTGTCACAGGCTGCTGCTGGGGAAAAGGGAGAAGGGGAGGCACTGGTGCTGTGCAGGCAGTAGCTGGAAAAAAGGAGCATCGAGAGACTGGATAACTCAACTCCCCACCAGCCTGCTTCCCTCTGCCATTGCCATGCTCTAGGGAAGGAATGTGAATGTGCTCTGATGATGCTTTCTCTTCCAGCACTTTAGGTACTGTCCTGGGTTCAGCTGGGACAGGGTGAACTCTTCCCAGCAGCTGGTGTGAGGCTGTTTGGGTTTGTGCTGGGGAGAAGCTGATCACACACTGATGGGCAGAGCTGCTGCCAGGACAGTCAAGGACTTTCCAGCTTCTCTGCTGTGCCCGTGTCTGCAGGGGCAGGAGGAGCTGGGAGGGAGCACAGCCCCAGGGACCAGCCCAGGATTTNGGAATGGGCTGAGCCTTGGTCATCGGGTGGTGAGCAGTGTCACTGTGTATCACTCATTTCTATATTTGTATATATTACTATTATTATAATCACTGTTATTATTTCCAATATTGTTGTAGTTTAGTTATTAAACTATTCTTATCTCAACCCACGAGTCTTTTTTCCCTTCACCCCTTTAATTCTCTCCCCATCCCCGGGAGAAAGGAGGGTGTGTGAGCGGCTGCTGTGGGGTTTTGCTGCCATCCATGGTGAAAACCACAACAGTACTGTCCTCCTGTACCCACCAGACACTTGCCCAGGAGCTCTCACCTGACTCACCCAGCATCTCAAAGGATTTCTTTCCCCAGAAGCCAACAAGGTCCTTCCCATTTGCAGTTCCCATGGGTGTGCACTGGTGAATGGATCCAGCACTCTGGGAGCTGGCTGGGGAGATGGGGGAAGAACCATTTTTTTCCTGAAGAGAAATGAGAAATTTGGGGGGCAGTGGATGGGGAGAGGAGTATTCTGTCAGAAGCAGGGTGCTAAAGATTGGGGCCAGCAATCCTGCTTAGCTGCCAGAGCCTGTGCTGATGACTTGCAGACCTGTAGAGCAGCAAAAGGAGAAAAAAATCATAGTGGCTGAAGGAAACACAGATCACCCCCTTTGTAAAACCCAGCATCCCCAGTCAGCATCTTCCAAACCATGCAGTATTTCTGCCCACTGCAAGCATGGGATCATTTTTCTAGACAGATCTTAATTTGTGTTTCCTTTAGCACTTTTCCCTAAAAAGCCAAAAAACCCCCACCTTCTGCTGGAGTTCCCACCCAGAGTTCCCTTCTTAGCTGGACTATGTCCACTTCTCAGAGACCTGCTGTCCTGAGGTGCCCAGCTGAAATCCCACCAAAATGCTTTTAATTAAAATGGACATTAAGGACTCACTTGTTCAAGCCAAAGAACATTAGGAGGAATTTAAATGAAGAGGTTTTTAAATCTGTGACATTTGTTCTAATGAGAAAACACTTTCTAATCCTGAGCATCTCCTAATTCAAAACAGATTGGAAAGATTGCTAGTGAAAACAATTTTTTTTTTTTTTCCTCCAAAACCCACGTCCTGTAATTAGCAGACCTAACTGGCAAATAACACTCATCTTTTCCCTACAGCTTCCACATCAGCTTGGAAGCAGGCAGTGAAAAGCAGTGCGTGGGTGTACACACACACGTATGCATTTTGTGTTAGGACAAGTAACAGAACTCACAGAAATTGCCATCGCATCAATCCCAGCATCCGAGGAGGAAACCATTACAGAGGATGCAGAGCACTCCCGGTCCACCTAATGAAAGGCGGATTGCTGCCGCGGTGCGCTGAATGCTGAGGAAGAACAGGGAAACAATCTGTTTGCAACAGAGAAAAAAAAAAAAACCCCACACCTCCAGTAATTTGTTGGGTAGGACTATTTTTGTCTGAAAACATCGAGATAATGAAATGCAAAATAACAGTGGAAAGAAAAGTGTGAAGCCTTAAATGAGAGTGACTCTGGGACCGAGCAAAGCATTTCAGGAGGTTTTTAGACAGATGCTAGGGAGATGAAATACAATGCTTCTCTTCATGGTCTTTCTTTTTAACCGTGGCCATTTCCCTGTTCTCTTACACCACTCCAATACGGGTTTTTTGCAATCTCCTGTATTTGCTCACCTACTGGGGACAGGGCCTATTGACTTCATGTGCCTTTCGGTGCTTAGCACAACACTGAATGACTCTTCATGGAACCAGGTTACCATGAATAAACACAAGGAGTAAAGAATTTGTTGTTAATCTGACAGATTTTAAGGGAGGAAGAGAAGGCAGATGTGAAAACTACTTGTGAAAACCGTAGGCTCCTTAATTTTATCTGCATTTCCCAAATGAAAGTCCTGCGCAGTGGAAGGTGCCCTGACCTGCCTCTCCCTTGGTTGTCTTTTGTTTGGGAGTATTAACCTCAGCACAGAACAGTTAGACAGAAAACCTGCTGGGTACTGCTGCTACTTACTGGGAATCCCGGTCCTCGTGGTCCTTAGGGACCTTATCCTTTTCCCCAGGAAAAAAAGAGTTGACTGTACCAACTGAAATCCTTAAAATATCAGCAGTCCATCCATTCTCCCAGTCCCTTCCATGCTGGGACAGCGCCCTCCTGCTACAACAGCTTGTTTTGTTCTCTCTTTCAGAAACACAGCATGGTGACCAGCCTTTGCTGGGCCATCAGCAGCATCCTGCTCTGCTCCTCTGGGCTCTCAGTTTAGGGGTTTAATGTCCCGGGACCAGTGGCAATGCAGGACTGTGTCACAAGCAGAGCATCTTCTCTGAGTTCTAGCCTGGGGATTTCTGAACGAGGGCACAGTGTTCTGGTGCGTTCAGCAAAGCAGACAGACATCAACCTGAATCGAACATCCCACCTCCTTCAGATTTTGCAGAAGTTGGCTCCAGAAGTGAAATTCACTGGCAGTCCCATCAATCTAATGGGACAAACAAACAAACAAAAAGTGGATCCAAAGACCCAAATTGTGAAGTCTGGATCAGGACGTTTGTGGCACATATCTATCTTTAGTTCAATGTACAACATTACCTTCATCGACAAAGAAAGCAGCTGCATATGACACGATCTCATTCAAATATCCAGATCTGGCTGGTTGCTCTTACGGAAAGGATGCTGGTGCCAGTGGTTCCAGATGGACGGCGTTGCATTGCTTCTGCTGCCTGGCTGTAAGTACACTACCACAGATGATGGCAATATTCCCAGAAGCACCTACTTTTAAGTGTGTATTGATAACTTTGTGAAAGTGTCTTTGACTTTACCCTACTGATTATTCACTTTGGAAACATGAAACACTCTGAGTTCGATTAAAACAACCCAAGCTTTAAATCTTGGGTACTTGTAGCCACCTTCTTGAAAGAATAATCTTGCACTGGCTTAAATGGATGTGAATCAATGCAGATCAAGCGACAGACACCTGTTTATGCTCACTGACAACCCAACTTAGACCCTACTCAGCAAATCACCTCAAATACTGTGGAAAAACTCCCAACTGCTCTGAAACATCTGCAAACAGAGAGACAGAAATGCAACCCTTATTTCAGTGGGAATTAATTCCCTGGAAATAGGGGGCTCCTTACCTTCTGGAGGCAGAATCTGTAAACATAAAGCTCCTACAATCATTTGCAAGTTTTGAAAATGGGTCTGCTGACCCTGACTGTCCCCTCAGAGATCCCATCTGCACCTCCAGGCAGCTCTGCTGCTGTTCTTCTAATCTTTCCTCCTCCTTTGACTCTTTGTCACCGTGGGTGACCCGCCATGAATAACCGATTAGGATGTACCAGATTGAAGCACAGCCTTTGCTTCTGGGGTCAGCGCTCTAACTCCTGAGCTGCTGGACAGGAAGGCTGCAGGGTTCAGCTCAGGTGTCCACTGTGTGCACCTCCAGTCCCCTCCTGGTCCAGGTCGAGAAGATAAGGCTTCATCTGTAAGACCTGATGGGGCCAAGGCAATGCTGGGAAGGCTGTCCGTTTTAGGTCTGTTCTCAAAGAGATGACAGGCTGTGTCACTGCAGATCCAAAGGAGGATGGGTTGGGTGAAGGCTCAGATGGTGAGCAAAGGAAAAAAATAAGGATCTGAACTCTGAATTTCTGCCCAACATTTCCTGGCCCAGTCTGCTCCAGCCCTGCACCTGAATGCAAGGAAGGGGACAGTTTGTGCCAGAGCAGTGCTGGATGGGGGGACACAGACCTGGCCTTCTCTCCTGGACTTTGTCTAGCACTACTCTGCAGCCACTGGCGTGAAGCGAAGTTGGAACTGAGTAGGTGCCCAAGCCCATGATGGTGATGCAGTGGGAGGTGCCTGTTCCAGGGTGTGAGCCCCGGTGAGAGGTATGAGCAGGAGCCTTTGGTTTGTCCCCTGCCCTTGACTCGGTGGAGAACCTGCCCCCACACCGTGACCTGACTTACTAATGCCAGAGGCTTACTAGAGGCTTTAGTAGTTTGAAAGTTTTAAAAGTAGAAGATAGACCCTAGATGATCACATTCGATGTCTGGTACATGACAAGGGATTTTGCTCATCTGTTGCCATACTGAGAATTTGTATCAGGTTAAACCTACCTCCCTGAAAAGGACCTGGTGAAGGAATTTACGTTGAGGAGAAGGCATCAAAAGGAGGTCCTAGTCCACCATTTTGGTCACCCCCCCGATGGTTAATCTCACTTGTAGGACACATCTTGTTTCCTCCAGGAACTGGCTTACTTCTGCTCACTGAAGTGACCTTCAACACCCACCTCTTCCTCCCTCTGCGAGCCCTTACCCCCGCAGCCAGCCACCTCATGGGCCTCGACACAACCCCAACCAAGGGCCATTACAGCCCTCGCCTCACCGCACTCCTCCGGTCTTTAAGTCGTTTCAGTGGCTCTTCTCCATGCTCATTCTCACCTTTAACAGCCTTTTGAACCCCCAGGCTTGGTGCTGTCCTTAGCGCTGGTTTTCCAAGGGCGGTACACGACCGTAAAGCAGCCTGACGGTTCCCTCTTGACTCCCTGTCAAAACACCCAGAGACCACGTTGTGAGGAGATCAGAACTGATTTTGAATGGACTGATTTCTGACCGGTTTGAGGTCCAGTTCAACACCCGTGCTGTTGTCTGATACTTCTTTTTTCTGGAAGCAGCCTTACAGAAACTACTGGGACAGCTTAGAGGCTGCGGTGGCACTCAAAGCAAACAAGGACAGCAGAAGCAGGGCTACCGAAAGGAAGGCAGAAATGAAATCCACCTTCCAGTGTTCGCTGCAAGGGGAGCTGATCTGCATCTCCCGCGCCAAGCAAAGGCTACAGCTCAGATGCTAATTTTATCTTGCTGGTTTTGTAGCGTCCTTGATCTTCAAGAGAATTCAAAACAACATGTAGCAAATGTATAGCGAAGTCATTTTAAAGAAGTAACTGCAAAGTGCATAATACTGCTCAAGGGGAAAGAACTTCTCTGCTAAACACAGAGTACGAGCTCGGATCACACCAGCACACCGAACAAATGGACTCTTTGCGCTTTATCCTCACAACTGGGCTGTTAGGGGAGACTCTGTCTGCCCTACAAACCCATCCCTGATGGCAGTGTGTAGGAAGGCCAAGCCCATCTTCTCCGCCTAGCAGCTCATGACAACACCATCCCTTTGGTGAGCAGACACGGGGCGAGCGCCTGTCAGGGACATCAGGACTGCTTGGTGCTGAATGTGGGACACAGCTACTGCAAGACCCCCTCCAGCCTGAGTGTAAATACCCAGCCCAAGCGCTGGGGCACAGAAGGGCTGCTCCTCTCTCTGCAGACAGGCACTCATCCCCCCAGTGGTCCCAGCAAACCCAGGAGAAGGCGTGTGGGGAAGCGGAGGGTCCCACCGCCGCCGTGTGCTTGCCTGGCCGGGGGCGTTCACACCGGGAGGGGAAGCACAAGCTCAGGAGAGATGGGTCTGCAGTGCTTTAAGCCTTGCCAACAGCTTGTCAGTGCAGCTCCGTGATCAAAGCTTGGGCTTCTCTCCCTGCAGAGCTCCAGCTGAGGCGGGAGTTAGCATAAGCTTCAGGGCCTGATGCTCTGGTCCTGGGAACAGCATCGAACCTGGGCTAAACTGGCTGTAGAGATACATCTGCTGCAACCGTCCTCAAAGCTCTTTGGCAACAGCATGGACTGGTACAGCTGAACCCGACCAGAAAGCAGGTAGAGGCCAGCTAAGGGCAAGGGATGTCCTTGTCCCCGGTGCACGAGGATGGCAGCTCTCTGGCTCAGCGCACTGTCTGCCGCCAGCTATTGCTGAATTATTCCCCATGGAAAGCAAGTGCTTGCTTTGAGGCTGCTATCCAGGTATGGGACCTAATTATCCTCACCCCAAATGTCAGGTGAGGTTGGTGAGGAGCCCAGTTTGCCACCTGGCAGATTCAAACCCCCTCCCAGGAGCAGTCACATCTCTCCCTGGAGTCCCAGCTGAATTATTTTCTTAGCCTGTACCAGGCAGAACTCGCTGGCAGGGAGGAAAAGGGAAATTTCCCAGTGTAACAGGGAAACACTCTTGTCCTGCAGTGGCACCAAACCCCGGAGAAGCCCGTCTCCCCCAGGTGAGGGGTATGGGGATGCTCGGGGCAGTACCCCAGGGCTGTCACAGCCGGCAGCACGCGGCAGGGAGCACTCGGGCAGACGGCACCCCGGCTCCCGCAGCCAGGATGGCGTGGGGCTACCGGGACAGCTTCTGCATGCTTTGTCCAACGTCCACTAAGCAAAAGAGGAAAAAAATGAACAGCAGCTCTGTCTGGGAAGGAGAGAAAGAGCTGAGTGGCATTATCTCTGACAAAGCACACCTCGGGCAGCGTTAAACTGGCTCTCCTGCCCTGAGTGATGCCCTTCGCGATCCTCCTTGCCCTAAGGCAGACCCGGTGCGGTGAAACCCCTTTGCTGTGTTCGTGCACCCAGGCGCACCGTGGCACTGCTCAGGGTCCAGGCCAAGGGAGCTGGGGTCCATCACAGCCTGAGAGCGGGACCCACCTCGACAGAGCAGTGGGCAGGATCCAGGGATCTCTTCTGGAGCTAGGTTAGGGGAGATTGCAGCCGTTCTTTTTTACTGCCCTCCATATTAACCTTCACACTTATTTTTGAGGTTATTGGACCATCTTCCCTCCTTCTTAGCCAGCATCGAGGTCTCACAGCCTTGTCTAACCTAGCTGCCTCCTTAAAGAGGGGTCACGGACACATCCGAAGAGCTGAGTCCTCCTGAAGATGAAGACAAGGAAGGATTTCATCTGGCAGCACCACCCTCTAATCCCCACACCTGCGGAGCTGAGGGGCAGCTGGAGACATCAGCTCCACAAGTGGAACCAGGGTATTTGCCAGGGAGTGTCGGCTTTGCTCCCTGCCTGTATTTTTTCTCCAGTTGGAGGTAAGTAAAATGGAAAGAAGGAAGCGGAGAAAGCACTGAATTGAAAATGAGAAAGGAGCTGAGGGTTGTTTGGGTTTTTTTTGTTTTGTCTTGGGTTTAACGGTGTTCGGAATGAAAGTGCTGGGAACCAGGGACCCTGTTCCTGACCTGCCCCTGCCGTCCCTGCTGATGGGCACTGCAGCCTTGAGGGTTACGAGCCTCTGCCCACGGAGCGGGTATGTCGAGGGTGAACAGTGAGAGGTGCTGAACTTATCTCCTTCTTGAGCATACTTGTACTCAAATCGCTTTCATTAAGTGTTTTCCTTATTTTCAGAGCAGGTGCTTGTTCCCATTCTTAGTGAATCACTCTGCTTACTTGTAAACAAGACCCTTATTAGCTCCACAAACCTGTGGGTTTTTTTCTGTTTGTACCTTTCCCGTATCAATATTTGAAAGCACACTACCCTATGCTGAATTCTCTCTCCATGCCCTTTTCCATCCCTGCTGCCTCTTTGCATCATCTTTCTATTCCCTGGCTGTTCACACTTTGCACTCTCCCAGGTTTATCCACGCTGATAAAAATCAGCCCTAGATTTTACATTTATTGTGTTGGTCTGAGTTAAATAATTTCCGAAGGACATTCATTCAAAGGAGATCTTCTACCCTGTGTAGGTATAATCCTTGAGGTGCATCAGAAATTGGTGGGAACTGAGCCCCTAAATCCTCCAGGCAGATCACTGAAGGTCTCCTGTTCACCTTGCCTTGCAGAAAGCTGCACACTCACTCATTTACTGCATGCTTCTGCACCTTGTATTTTAGGATCTGGTCTTGTTAGCGTTGGGAATTAGTGTTCTGGGGTTTAAGTACATGAAACCAGGGTGCTGCTTTCCCTCTCCCACCAGCTGTATCCAGGGCCAAGACTTCAGTTTCCTCTTCCACAAGCCCTAGGAATAGCTTTGTAATGTAAATAGGCACTTACGGATTTTTAACAAGCACCTGCTCTATCACGCTGCCTAATGAGAGCCCAGACAGAAACGCAGTGAAAGCAAAGGGAGGTAAGACTACTATTTAAGCTAATTAACAGCAAATTAAATTAAACTGACACACACATATATTTTGGGCTTCTGCATCCAAGGGGAGAGAGTTCTGCAGAGATTTCATTATTCACGTTTCCCATCATCTGTTTTTTCCCAGCACCTACCCGCCCAATTACCTGGGGAAGGATGAAGGAGAAAGATACTAAAGCCAATAAGATAATTCTCATTTACATAATAATTTTTCTGTATTGTGTTTAATAGTCTGCGAGTAACTGTAGAAGAATATATAGTCCATTCTTTAAAAAGCTCCAATGCACTAATTGAAATTAAATTACATGGAACTCAGTCTCTGTCTTCTGTTCATTGGGAGATAATATGCAAGCCACAGTTTTATGTGTTATTATTAATATTGATAGATGAACCACCGTACTCACCACAGAGCCACTTCCCAGATGTGTTCCCCCTTCCATCGGCTATAGGTGAGCCTAAAATGATGTTTTTCCCCATTAAAATGGCTCATTTGGTGCACTCAGGATTGAGATCCTTTAGCATTCAAGACAGTCATCACTGCAGGTAGCAGTGCCTATTTGCGGCATTAACACCGGGTAATGCAACTGCATTCTTTTTTCACATCACTTTGCATATGTTATAGCTCAATTAATCTGTCAGGATGACACTTCCATCACAAAAAAAAAATTAAGATAATTTAATGCCAAGTTGGTAGGCCTAGAAAGCAGAGTCTAACGTTGCATTCCTTGGAGGGGCTAAAATATCGGGACCTAATTCTCCTGCCTCCCAGTCCATCACACGAGCATGGATGGGTCTGGCTGGTGCTTGCAGGAGATTCAGGCTGCACGGCAGCTCCCTCCTTGCCTTCTCTCCGAGGCTGCTAACAAGGGAGCCAATTAGTGCCAGCTGCAATGTGAGCACTTTTTCCACCAGGAACTGGATTGAAACCATTAATTCATTTTGCACAGGCAGAGGCACATGAAATGTTCAAGCATGGAAAAAAATCCACAAATTCAGAGGGTTTAGAGTATCCCCATGGATTTTATTCTTTGCTTCAGACTTGCATCTTTCATTAAAAAAAAAAAAAAAAAGAAAGAAAAAGGAAAAAATAAGAGAGAAGAAAGGGCTCTTGCCCTTCTGATGGCAAAACTAATTTTCTTCATCTAAACTAATACCAAGCCTCCCTGAGCTACTTGTGCTGAAATGGGCTTTCTCTCCTCGCTGACTCTGGGACCTTGGAATTACAATTTGCCGAGATTGGACATGAGTCCTCGCTGCTGATCGCACCAGGGCCAGCCCACCAGGTGCTGCATGACATTTCCCAGCACAGAGCAGAATAACCAAGGAGCTCCATGCTGTTGTTTTTCAGCTCTTTATGATCTGGAGTGAACAAGACAGGGATGAAGAACCCCTCCATCACGGCCTCTGTCCCAAGTGGCCCAAATGCACTCCAAGCCCTCAGCAGGTTCTGCCAATGAGCACCTGGAGTGGGATGGAAGTGAGGACCCATGTGGAAGGACATTCATCTGCTTCTCTGCATCCATGCTGCCTTCTGCTTGGAGCCCTGCAGGGTTAAAGACAAGATAAACTGACTGGCTGGGGGGTCTGCACCATCTGCCCTGGAGGTGGCCAAAGCCTCCACCCAAACGGAGTCCAGAGGAGCCCCGGAGA
>VZTO01024534.1:0-21607 GCA_013400615.1 Syrrhaptes paradoxus | reverse complement strand
GACTCTACACTTGCTCTTGTTAAATTGCATTAAATTTTTCCCCGCCCAAATCTCCAGCCTGTCTAGGTCTTGCTGGATGGAAGCACAGCCTTCTGGCGTGTCAGCCACTCCTCCCAGTTTCGTATCATCAGCAAACTTGCTGAGGGTGCACTCTACTCCCTCATCCAAGTCGTTGATGAATATATTAAACAGCACAGGTCCCAATACCGAACCCTGGGGGACTCCAACTTATTGCTATAGTAATTATTACTATTACTATTGAAATTACTATTTGCTGTCATTGTGGAAAATGAAGTTTATAAAGAAACAAAAGCTTGCTGCCATAACTGTATCTCTGTGTTTCCAGTTTTAATCACATTAAATAGCAAAATTATGTTTAAAATATTTGTTTTTTGAGAAAGATTATCTAGCCTTTTAAAATGTTTGGCTTCAGTTCACAAAAAAAATTGGCAGAAGGTAAGGTCTTGATTTGATTTTAAATGGTTCATATGTTCGTATGTGAAAGCATGAAAATGCTTGCACTGATCCAGAGGGACAGTAGATACAGTAGACAGTAGACAGTATGTGATAGATAAATCACATTCATTCTGAACCCAGACTTAATTTTATCAAACAAATCTTGAAGGAAAAGATATGCCACAAAGATATTTGTTACAGCTAGGATTTGAAACACACATTTGTTAAAACCATTTGTATTCACAGTAATATCAAGTGTATACAAGAATATATTTAACAAAAGGCAAAGTGACAGACTGTAATTAGTCTGCCTTTTAAAAGTGAATATAAATATTACATAGAGGGTTTTTGTGAACACATAGGGGAAATTACAGAGACAAACCAATAGCGGTTTGCCAGGACATTTGGGCAGTCTAGATTTGCAGCACCAGCAAACTTTTGCACACTGATAAGGAGGGCTACACAGCAATTTCATTACCTACTCATTGAACCAGAGGGTCCTGCTTGTCCTTGGAGGATCATTACAGAAGTTTGTAATTTAGAAGAACATTCCTAAACCCATTAATCCAGGGTTGGCTTCCAAAGCATGATTTGATCAATGGCATTAAGTGGTTGCTCTCCTTGTTTCAATCACCAATGTGAAAAAAAAAATTAAACAAGCAAACCATTTATTTTTCATGTCTTACAAGAGGAAATATTATGGCCTTTTCTGTCTTGTCATATTCAGGTCTTTTTAATTTTTTTTTTTCTCTAGCATGTATTAACTAGTTATATATTAAAAGATGTTGTAGATATTCTACATAAAAGATGTTGGTCAGCATTTGAAAGCCCCAAAAAACTAAATTCTAAAGAGTGACTGTAAAACAGACAGGTAACATTTATATTATTTGCATATGTTAGCTAAAATGTTAACTAAGCTGAACTCATTCTTCCACACCAAGGACTGGTATCTTACAGTTAGGTAGGTACTTCTGATGAAGTATTGAGTACACCTCACAGCAGAATGCGTACTTAGCATAATTATTGTAAAACTACTCCTAAGGAATGTAATTTTGATTTCTGAGACATCACAAAAATTGAATTGATATTAATATAAATGTATACTTTAAAGCTCAGAATCTCGCATGAATTAATATGATATTATAGGTAATGTCTCAAGTCACAGTAGAATACTTCTTACAAAAAGTAAGAAAAAATGATGTTGTAACATATTATTTATTTTTTTTTGTTCAGATTTATTTTTTGTTTATTTTGTAAATTAAAACAGCTATTGGATTATTTGGCATGCTCTAATATGGCTGCCTTTTTTCCTGATTTCAGCTGAGACAGAGTTAACTTTCTTCATAGCAGATAGCATGAGGCTCTGTTTGGATTTGTGCTGAGGAGAACCTGATCACATACTGATGGTTATAGTTTCTGCCAGGACAGTCAAGGACTTTCCAGCTTCTCTGCTGTGCCAGTGTCTGCAGGGGCAGGAGAAGCTGGGAGGGAGCACAGCACCCATGACTAGCCCAGGATTTGACTTTAGGTTTAGGACTGAGACTCAAACTGGTCAGTGGTCTATTCCATATCATGCATGTCATGCCCACAATAGAGATGAGGCTCTGTCCAGAAGCTCACTCGCTCTCTCTGGATCACCTCCCTCTTGGGGTTATCTCACTCTCTCGGTCAGCTCTCATGTCTCTCAGACTCTTGGGCTCTTATCTCTTTTCTGGGATTGAGGTTTCATGACTCTCCCTGTTCTGGGATCATTAGCCCCAAAGAGGCTGAGTCTTGGTCATTGGTGAGTGAGCAGTTGCACTTTGTATCACTTTTTTGTGTACTTGTATATATTACTGTTATTATTATAATTATTGCTTTCAATTTTATTGTAATTTAGTTATTAAATTGTTATTATCTCAACTCACAATACTCCTATCCTTTCACCCCTTTATTGATCTCCCCCATTCGTGGAAGGGGGGAGGATGAGCAAATGGCTGTGTGGTGTTTTTTGCCACTAACAGGGTTTAAAACCACAACACTTTTCTTCAAGGACATTCCTGAGAAGGAATGAAGACTGCTATTCAGAGAAGAATATTTGAATAAAAATGCCACATCTGAACATAAATTTTAAAGCTCTTCTTTATTACATTGTGAGATTTACACATCAAGGTTAAAACTACCACTCCCATAAGCTAAGCAGATCATCTCCTTGTTTCATAAATGTGGTACTACAATATAAAATACAGCATACAGAACAACACGGGCTATCAAAATTTAAACATATACACTGCTCTAAGACAAGAGGGTCTTATAAGTGTAGCAAAGCTTTTTATAAAAGTTTCTACTAGACAAGTAAAAAAAATGTTTTATGTCTTCCTGTGGAAAATCTGCAATATACGTTCACATAACAACATCCCTGAACTGTCTCCTCTGTAGTTGCTGCACAACCCTCCAACATAACACAGGGGTCACTTCTTAGAGCAAAATCTCCTGTTCTGTACCTGCACGATGGAAGCTTTTCATTGCAAATTTAAACCTTCGATTACATTTCAGTAGCAGCCTGCCTCTTAATGGTTATAAATTTATGAGTCCTTGTTAAATTTTAAACAGGGAAACAGCAAGAGTAGCAGCACATATAGCTTCAAATTCACATTTTAACATCAGCTGCTTCATAAAAGTAGATCAGAAAGGTTATGGAATCAATACTTGCATAGTCAGCACTCATTAAATGAGTGGCCTTGGCTTCTCTGAAGCTTGTACAGCCTGGCATGCATATGTCACAAGGCTTTGCTGAGCTCTGAAGAGAAAGGAAAAAGAAATCAAGGACTTTTTGTCTGGCTTGAACTGAAATAAAAATTGCCTCCTCAGCACTCCATGAATGAGTAGCTTTCCCTGAAGCTTTTCAGTTTGACATAGGCATTAGACGATGCAGCTTGATTGAACTCAGGTGCAGGAAATAAATAACAGTAAGTTTAGCAATGCTGCAGAGCAGAGTTGCTATCTTGTTGCTCCAGGAACATTAGTAAGTGGAAACATGCCACCAAGAATAAATAGTATTTCCTGTTTCCCTGTATATTTGGGAGAGGCGGAGATAAGTTCTTATCTTGAAGGAATCTCAATTTCTGTGTTTCTTGGAGTGCTCATGCCTGTACTCATTGAGAATTTCATCTTGCCAAACTTGCCTTCACATCTGCATGTCCTTGTTAACAACCTCACCTTTCAACTGCAGGTCCAGGAGTATGCCTTGTGTTGAACTTTGCAAGGGTTTCTAAGTCTACTGCTTAGAGAACAGATATAGCTGCAGCTCAAGATCTGAATGTTAAATTATGAACTCAGATCTGATGTTCTTTTTCTACAGGAATAAGAGCTCCTGCAATTGTTTTCTGTAGCTTGATGCAAATCACACCTATCCAAGCAATGAAAAAAAAAAAAAAGTACTGTTGGTTCTTGCATGGTTATATTATGTTTCACTTAAGCTGAGATTTTTTTATCCTATGTAGTTATCATATTGACATCATTTAGAATTCACTGTTTTACTAATACACATGTCTGTAGAGCCGGAATGGTCTATCAAAAGTGGTGATATGTTGTGCTGGCTTCCTTGTAAACAGAAAAAAAACCCTAATCTTTCAAAATTAAATTATTTTCTTGTTCAGCAGTTATTTTATTACATTCTCATCAGACTACCTGAAGTATTTTTTTCCCCAGTGAAGGGAACTGTAAAACAGACGTTTGCCTGAACTGCTGAAGATGTTCAGTGACACTGGCCTTTTTTGACATACTTATAATATTCTGACTAAGGACATTGTGTTTAAAGCTTTTATTAACAATTCTGCAGAACATTCTAGAGCAGATTGAAATTAAAATACTTTTCCATTTTCTTATGCAGTCATGAGCACCTCAGCTACATAGAGACAGGCAGTCCATATAAATGACTGACACTGAGACTACCTGCTCCTGAAAGGAACACATGGATCAATCTAATGATGCAAATATTTGACTATAAAATGAAACTTCAGTATAAAAGTTTCCAATGTAGGACACTAAGCTTAAGTTTCTAAAGCTTGACCTGTTCTAATATGGTGGAATGATGTATAGATAACATACATCTATGTCTCATGACTTCTTATAGATATCATGCAGTTACATATGAAAGATGTATATAAGCACAAAAATATAAATCTGGATGCTTAACTTCTGGTAGGTAGGCTTAAAAATTTGGCCAAAGATTTTCTCAGCAAGAAGGTAATTGAACTCTTGCATTAAGTGGTTTCACCTTGCACAGCTTTAGATTGTGTCTTTCATCACATTTCCAGAGTTTATGATTAATTGAACTCTCAAGCCATTAAACTATTCTGCCTTGTATTGTTAGTGTGATTGTAAATCAGCTCAATATTTTTCCTAATATTTTAAAATGGTCTTATAGACAATGTACTTTGAAGGACAGTGTTTTTCAGGGTCAAAATGCTCTTCTTAAAGAATTATTCCAGCAGTTCTGTGTTCAGAAAACATATAAGCTGAGTGTTGTAAGATCATTTCCTTTAGCAACCTGTTAGATAGAACTTCATAAATGAACCCTTTGGTTAGGCTAGAGATATTTCTCAAATTTCATCCATATGATGTATGCTGAATGAACTCGCCTTAGTTTCCTCATATGCAGTTGAAAGTGTGACTGCCTAAATGGAGTGTGAACAGACACACAAAACAGGAGGCAAGCCTGACATGTACATACAGGTCTTTATCAAATACAGCGCTTTTATAGTTCAGCTTAATTTTTTTAATATATCTACCATTTACACTGCTTTTTTTGTGCTGTATCTGCCCATTTCATGTAAGTTCAGATATCTAGCAGACAAATTACCAGGAGCTTGTGGGCACTTGAGACAAATACAAATCCCTGTTTTGATTCAGCATGGAACAAACTGACAAAAAGGCAACAGCACTGTAATATACATGCCTTTTTACTGGATGTTAGTTTGATTTTTCACATTGCCATTGCACCATGTGCATTTTCCTGATAAGCTTGCTCCTTCCTTTCAGAAGTCTATACTGCTGACCTTGCATTCATTTGGAATAGAAAGACTGGTGCTGGCTGCGGCAGATTAATATGAGCTCTGATCATGTTGATTTTGATTAAGGTGCTGAGGTCAGAGAAATGTAATTTGTACCCCATGCGGTACCATACTATGAACAGTGAGGGCAATTAATCCTTTGCCTACTGATGGCAATGATAAAATACCTGCTGCGGCTTCAAATAACTTAATTCATGTTCCATAAAGGAAAATTTACCTGTCCCATGAAGGAAAAAAAATTACACGTTTCATCTGTGTAAAAGTTTTTAGTCTTTAAAGTCAATGGTTGTTCTTAAAAGGCTATCTATTGTTTTAAATAGTACTTCTTAGATCCTTATTTGCCATAAAAGAAGAATTTGGATTTATCTTGAAAATTTAAAAAAACTGTGGGACATAAGATTTTGTTGAAAACTTAATTCAAAAGGAGAAAGAAAAAGACAAGTTGCTACAGGGGGAAAAAGGTTAACTTTGAAACCATTTCTCAAGCGAGTAAACAAAATCTTTTAAAATCTAGTGATTAATACTCAAATCCTAATGAAAATTAAGAGTGTGGTTTCTCCCACAAGAGAGAGAAATGTTAACCATCTTCTCCAACTAGACTGTTTACAGTACTATTTGCATAATAATCTGTATAATTTCATCTATATCTTTAGAGCATCATAGCTATATTGGAAAAAAACAGGTAGCTATTACATATTTGTTGTGATGTTCCAAGAGAAATAACGTATTAGGCTTCCTTCAGTATGAACTTACACATACAATTTCTCTCCATTTCCTCCCTGCTTCCTTTTATAAATAAAAATTTCTACCAAAAATTTCTGTTTCTTTACCAGGCTAAAGCACTTCATCACTAGAGTTGCATCTATACCATGGCTTCACTTTCCCAAGACCAAAGTTGCTTGCCAGGAGCTTATCAGGAACAACACCAAAGCCGCATTTTCAAAACTGGGATATGGGAACACAAAAAAACCTATGCAGCCTCCAGCTACTTCCACTTTCCCTTTACTGTGGAAGTGAATAAGCAATGCACAGACTTGAGTGTCCTTGAAGAACCATGATCCTGCCTGTCTCAGAGCTGTAATGTAGCCCAAGTGTAAGCTGCCTGCAAAGGTAATATGGACAAACACAACTGGGTTGTGGGAAAGATGCAGAATTTATGGAACTTTAAGTGCACTTTAAAGGCATAATGTAAATGAGACACTGAAAACTCTTTTCACGCATTTATGAATATTTGTGGAAGTAATTTAGTCAATTAGGTTTACAGCAGTGGCTTCTACAAGTCATTGCAACAGCTGGCACTGAATATAGCAAAAAATGGAAGCTGAGTGAATAATTCACAGAATTTAAAGCAATATTTTGTATGCCACAGACCATCACTTTTATTTCATCGAAAAGTAACTTGGTGCAGCAAAGAGAAATAAGATAAAAAAAAGGCATTGACATTTTTAACTACTTTATGAGTGGACTAAGAGCTTTAAATATTTACTTTGATTTTATGTTGTGTTTTTATATGCATTATAGCATAAAATACATTAACTTGGGAAAAAGTCTCATTGTCTGACCAGGCTCTGAGGGTAGTGGCTCAGGTGTCACACTCTGCCTGCAAGCTGGTGAGAAGTGGGATTCCTGAGGGACATCTTCATCAATGACCACCAAACTTGGGTGCCAGTGAGTGTTCTGGAGAGTAGGGCTGCCACCCAGAGAGGCCAAGACAGGGCAGGGAGAGCCCGTGCAAGGACGGGTGTTCAATTTTGGGACCTCAAGTTCAGGAAAGACTTGAATAAACCAGGATGACGTCAGAGGAGACCACCATGCTGGTCAGGGATGGAACCTCTGCCCTTCAAGGAAAGGCTATGGGAACAGGACTGGTTCCTTCAGGGGAGGTGACAGCTTCAGGGACACAACAGCAGCCCCTAGTGCCTGCAGGGAAGGGAGCTGAAGAGATGAAGTCAGGCCCTTCACAACAGCACATGGCAGTGTGACAACAGATAATGAGATGTTTGAAGTGGGTATGAGGAGAAGCTAGGCAGTTGGGTAGTTAGCCCAGGAAAGCTGTGCAGTCTCCAGCCTTGGAGCTTTTCAAGGAAGGATTGGAAAAAGTCCTGAGAACCTCCATCTGATCTCCAAGCTGGTCCTGCTTTGAGGAGGAGGTCAAGCAGGAGACCTCCTGTCAACCCTTCCAATGTGAATTCTGTAATTGGTTAATTCTGTCATGAGGTTCTATAACAACAAAGGTTCTTCCACATACAACATAAATACTGCTACAGTATCTTGCGGTCTTTGTGAAGATTTCTTTGCTCATAACGAGGGATAAACATGGTAGGAAGATGCATAACGAGGGATAAATGTGGTAGGAAGAGGACCATTAAAGGCTGTTGGATAGTCTTTGTTCCATTTAGGGAGGAGTGGCAGGGTGGTAGATTCTTGTACAGGTGACATTTTAATTTTCTGACTAGCCTCTTTTTGCCCACAATACATTTTCTATGAGAAAAAAATGATGTCTTTGCTGCTTGTAGGTTACAAAGTCATCAATAACCCTTGTAAATAGATAATACATCACCAGCTAAACCAGCTTGTTATCCATCTACTACACTGCCTATAACTTTAAATAACTTAGTATTAGAGCTAAATATACGTTCTTTATGGCCTTGAATTAATTGGATAGAGTCAGATAGTCCCCACCGCATGAGCAAGCATTGACGTATGGTTGACATCAGTGCCAGAAGTGATAAATTCAGCACTGAAATTGCAGAGTTAGAACCATTGACTGGCTGATGCTGCAAAATCTTCTGTCCCAAAAGCATCATACCGCAGTTTAGTATTACAAAGTCATTACACAGATTGATGAATTAAAACCATTTTGAATGCCTTGATGTTTTATAACTGAGTTGAGCTAAGACAGAGTTCTATCAGGAACTTAAGAAAAAATTAAACATTAGCAACTCAAATATGAAGGTATGCATGGATTTTATTGTTGTCCTTAACAAAAAGAAAATTATGTGCTATAAAACCTATGCCAGTTTTTTTGCTACTCCTTTCTGCTTCCCTTCCCCCCCCCCTTCTCAGTAGCACTTTTAAGTTCTTAGAAAAGGCTTGATTAATAGTAGGATATAATTTTTGCCTTAACCTTCCACTGCTGCTTCTCTTCTACAATAATAGACTGCCTTGTCACTAATTATAATGTAAATCTATTATGGTGATTTAAATTAGCTAGTTTTACTTTCTTTTCGTATCTTTCGAAGAGTCCACACAGAATTAGATTCCACACTGGAAAATATTGTGTGAAAATAATAAAAACTGGATTAGACATCCTTGAAAGGGAAGTTTATAGTATTAGACTTTGCTGGTTAGATCATCTTTTTACAAATATCACCCTGAATGAATATAGGTAAGCAGAAGAGGAATAGAAAAGTACAGATGGAACTGGTTTTTGCACGATAACATACTTAAGCTAAAAAAGACTTCAGAAACTAAAAAAATGGTCACCCTTTTGTAGTGTGGCAGAACTCAAACTCAATGAATACATATCTTAGCAATGAATAAATAGAGCCTAGTAAGAATACTCTCTGTTCAATTGCAAATTTTGTCAGGAATCCAATACATTCAGTTTGACTGATCAATCTAGAAACAGGAACTATAGATCCAAGCATCAGTCTTCTTATCTCCTTGAAGAAAAGGGCATGAACAGCTGAACATGACAGTTTGTGCAACTGTACCAAAAGTGAACCAAGTTTTTTCAGAGATTAGCCACTTCAAAAGCATTCATTCCCAAGCACACATCTCAAATCATGCACTGGATTTTGTGAAGGACTTTTACAGACAGTCAGCTACCTGTTTTATTGCTTATTGCATTGTCACTATAGCCTTGATAACACTTTATCATTTCCCGTGCCCTGTTTTTTATTTATGTACTTTAAGTGTTCATGCTGAAAATGTTTGAAAAGGCACTTTAGTTCAGTGCAAAACTCTGTGCACTGTCAAAGTGAAAAGTCCTTGGAAATGTTTCAGAAATCTGAATGCAGATTTTTGGATAAAAGTGTTTACTTGCAGTTCAGAGCCACTAAAATATTCTGTACACGAACAACTCAAAGAAAAAAATTAACAAAATAATTTGAATAGATACGTGTACCTTAATTCTGCACTGTGAATGACAGAACAATACACACAGCTGTTGTATGTGTGTTTTGTGTATTTGGAGAACAATAATTTGAATTCAAGTACTTAATCTTTATGGAAATTTGCTGCAGATCTTGTCACTTTCATTGTCTTTCACTGATGGCTTACTAAGAAAAAATACTTCTCACATACAGTAATAAATAATTCAAATCTCTTTAAATGCCTTGAAAGCAGTAATCACTAACTGTACTTCCAGATCCAGATTCTAGTAACAATTACTCTTTTTTTAGTTATTATAATGAAGATTTTATTAGGGCTTCTTAAAAAAAGACTAACTCTTACAGCCCTGGAAAAAAAGAAAAATGTGCAAAAAGGAAGCTACGAAGAAGCGATGCTACAATGATTTTATGGATCTTTCAGAAAATACTTTGTACACAATTCAGGAAATTACTTATGCCCACTTTGTACCACGTTTGTGTATTTACTATATTCTGAGGCCATTATTTTTCATTTTTATTAAGTGGGTGCAGGTTTTTAAATTTTTTGCACTCATTTGAACAACTAGAGTATTAAATTACATATTAGAAATATGTGATTGTTTATATGCATGAGTGACATGCCTGAATCCAGCCGGAAATCTTTCAAGTGAACAAATACAATTTTCAGAATCAGCCCAAGTTAGCTGGATGGCTTCCTATTCTTGCACAGTCCAGTTTTAGATATCTTATCCTTGACTATCAAAACCTCTTTGTACTGGTTCTCCTCTTCCATAAGCTGATCTTGTAATAAAATACCAAGGTTACTCACTGTGACCTGAGCGGGCTTGCTCCCACTTTGTGCACTTGGATCTTAACTAACAGTTCCAGTCCAGAACTGTAGAATCACAGAATCATTTAGGTTGCAAAAGACCTCTGAGATCATCAAGTCCAGCTGTTATCCTAGTGCTGCCAAGTCCACCACTGAACCATGTCCCTAAGCTTCTTTTAAATACCTTCAGGGATGGTGACTCCACTACTTCACGGAATAGCCTATCCCAATGCTTGACAACCCTTTAATGAAGAAATTTTTCCTAATATCCAATCTAAACCTCCCCTGGCATGACTTGAGGCCATTTCCTCTCATCCTATCACTTGTTACATGGGAGAAGAGACCAGCCTCGCCCTCCCTACAACCTCCTTTCAGGTAGTTGTGGAGGGCGATAAAGTCTCCCTTCAGCCTCCTTTTCTCCAGATTAAACATCCCAGTTCCCTCAGCCTTTTCTATAAGAGCTGTTCCCTACACCCTTCACCAGCTTCGTTACACTTCTCTGGACCTGCTCCAGCACCTCAATGTCTTTCTTGAAGTGAGAGGCCCAAAACTGAACACAGGATTCGGGGTGCGGCCTATTCAGTGCTGAGTACAGGGGGAACAACAGACTCACAACATGAATTTTGTCTTCGTTTTTCTTGGGCTTGAGTGTGTCTGTAAAACTGATGAGTGATTATTAGGAACATGAGTACTGTGGATGGATTCAGGTGCAGCCAGAGAAAAGAAATCATGGGATGTTCATATCTTCACATACCAGGTATTTAAAAAAAGTGAAGGAGAGAATTTTCTTTCTCCCTCACCTTAAGTGAAAGCATCAGCATTAACAAGTAGTTTCAATGGACTTCCCTAACATGTCTATTTCTCAGAGTCTATTCCACTCTCTCTCTTCCATATATTTCCCCATACTGCATATGATAAAGTGAATTGATGTTGGCCATGGCTATGTTAGATTTCAGCAAGAGTAAAATTCCTGTTATTTTTTATTTATGTTGTGTTCTATGTAGTATTTGAGAAAAAGGTGGAAAGGTTTCCCCATGGGAGGGTATGAATTGAGAATTTTGCTGATTTTTTGTTGCCAGATACAACAGCAATTACAAGAGCCATTGTGATACTACATCATCTAAAGTAGAACTCAATAAAATTTTGTCAGTCGTCACAGAACTGAATCATACTGTTTCTCTGTCTGAGATTTGCACATAACTCTTCAGAGGATTTGTTAGATCCCATCATGAAATGCAAATGCTGGGGAGTGTTAATTAGAGCTATGGTACTTTTGTTTTGACAGACCTGGCCGTTGTTCTATTGTGTATTTTAAAAAAGTAGAAAAGTCTCAGAGAGTTAACTGTTAACATTAAACTTCTAAGATTATAAACAGACAGATGACACATTTTCAATATCAACAATAAAAGAGCCCAAAGTACAGGACAGTAACCTACTGGTCCTATTTCAATGCTAGTCCAGATAAAATAATCATGGAAAAAAAAAAAAAAAAAAGAGTTAGCTTTATATTCCGTTACCAGCCTGTTCATCAAATACAAAGAACATTAGTTGGGGTTCTTCACAATTACATACCTGAATGTTTTTCAGTATCTCATGAGTTTTCCATGGAAACTGTAAATTCTGGAGCTTGTTAGTTTTCCTATCTGAACTTCTTTCTCTTCAAGCCCCTGTTCTCCCACACACTATACTTTTGGGGTCTAAAGACTTCCAGTAGTGCAAAACACAGCCTCTTGAATAATTTTTCGTGTTTGCTTTCTTTTCCCCTCAGAAGTAGGTCAGTCTTTTACAAAAGTTTCTCAAGGGTAACTCAAATTCCAGTGTAAAGACAAAGAGAATAACAACATTAAACTTGCATAGGAAGCCTCAGATTCCCTTTACTCAGGATGACTTTGCAGCTCTTTGGATGAGCAGCAGTATGTGAATGTTGTTATAACCATGCTTCGTGTCCGTATGGCTCTCGGAAAGGCGTATGGAGCAATACCCAGGGAGTGGATTAGTACAGCAAGGCTGGCTCATTTACTTAGTAATTATGGCTGATCTTACTCCTCAATGTGACAAAGGCCAAGAGGAAGAAGCCACATAAGGGGACTCCCCAGTTTGCATGCCGTTAAGTAATTCACCATTAAGGAGTCAGGACAGATACAATAGAGGCATGAGGATTTATTGTTTGAAAAAATAATGTGTCAAACGAAGTTGTTATTATCAGCTTAATACAGTTTCAGTGACACGAAAAGGTATTTCCATCATAATTAGAAATCTCTTTTTGGAAAGGAGAAAGGTCAGAGGCACCAAAGAAAACTAAATGTCCAATATGTCTCCCTAAATCTTTTCTAATGTATATAAAGAAAATAATTTGTTGCAATATTTGGCAATTAAACTTGAAGGAAATATAAAATAAACATTTCAGTTAGCATTGTTAGAAATCATATTCTTAAAATCACGTCTGCTGATTTATCAGTAGCACGATTATGAGAATATTATAATTTTAAATTTATTTTTTCAATTAGATACTAATTTCAGCACCTTTCTGATTATGTTAGTCCTGAATTTGTAGAGTATGACAAAAATATTTTATTTTTTAAAAATTATTTTTTATTGTCAAAAATATGCTGGATGGTGAGCTTTCTCGATATTGTAATAATAGCAGCACTTTAAATGTACACACAAAATTTGAAAAAAAATAGTTTTAAACCTGAAATTGAAATTTCTCACTTCATCTATCAGTCACATAATTTCTATTTTGTGCCTGGGAGAAAAAAAGGAAGGATCATCTGGGCCCATAAAAAATGCCCAAAATTAAATTAAAAAAACATTTTTGAAACCATCTAGTAGCAGCGTCACATTGCTATCTCTCCTCATTCTTACAGTCCTGGATCAAGACTGCCTTGGTATGGAAGAAATACTGCCTTCCCAACTAGCCTGTCTTTTTGCATTGTGGCATGGTTCCTTCCCTAGCTCTGAAATAAGTCTGTCACCAGTGACCTGGTGTTGATGGCATTCCCTGGCCATATACGGTACCAAACCTGCTCCAAAAAGAATTTGGTGCAGGCAAATACTTTCTTGATCTGTCATTGCCTTTTCACTCTGACAAGTATATCTTATCTGTGCCATTTCTGTATGGAAATCTTTACTTCTGAAAATGTTTTTAATATGGAATAGCAGTGCTGCATCCCCAGAGAGCCAGGAGGCTCACATACTACCAAACTGAAGAGATTTACAAGGTTTTAGCAAAAGAGCTTTGAATGATGTCCACTTAGTCTAGAGTAAAGGACCATGAAAACTTAAGTGAATGACAACCTTCAGTCAGTAGCCCAAGCAAAGGTACATCTAAGACCAGAAAGAAATGCATGTGTTGATTGTCAAACAAATCCAATCATTAAGAAAATGAAATTGGATGATGGTTTAAGATAAATACCATTTAAGATAAACATAATACAATATAGAAATACAGTGTCTAAATGCTCTGTTATTTTTCCCAAAGACCCATGCTGAAGATGCCATCATATCCTCTGAGGACATGGTTTTATCACCATAGTATTGGTGATAAAATATAGGCTCTGCTTTGGTAGATTGAAAAATGTTTTGAACACAGGCAAATTTAAGCAAGCAGCTTTTGAGAGCATGACTTGTGTAGCAGACCACCTGACTGTCCTGTCCTCTCCTGTCCTTCTTTCCTGCATCTCCTGATTGTTCTCTCAATCATTTGGTTCAGATTTCACAGTAACATTAGATCAGGGGAGGTGAGTTGGGGATGAGTCTCTCTGTTGTAGGTACTAAGAGTCAATTTTGTATGCATCTGCTACTTCCAAGTTAGTTTACAGATCAGCTCTCATTCTGGGTCTGCATGCTATTGCTGTAGATTATACATTTTTCTTTCTTTCTCCTCAAAACACAAAGTGTTTAGCCAAAAGTTCTTTGAGATTACAAAAAAATTCTGCTGCCTTCTCTAGGGAGATTAATAAACCCCATAGCCTGTAAACATGAGATCCTGGAGAAGATAAAGTAGATAGACTATCATATTGCCATTATCATATTTATCTTATTTTACTATTGATAGTTACTAAGTTCTGGATAATAATTTCCCCTTGTGTTTAAAATTGATGTTATATATTTTCACAAAATAAATATTTCTTTATTATGAGGCCATGAAAAGCATTTCTCTATCTCCTTAACTGTACTTAAAAACTTGCAATTATAAAAACTTGTGGACAATATTTTCTCCTCTGCCACCACTCTGGAATATTTGAAAACACTACTCCGAGCAATGGTGAGGTTTTTTCCCACTGTTTGCCAATATTAAAATAGGCTGCATCTGTGAAAGGAATCTCTTTTTTTTTTTTATCAGACTTGACCAACTGTGAGAAAGTGCTAACAGAAATTATTGGTGTGAGGACTGGGAATATAGCCTAAAAGAAACAGACACTTCAAAAGCACTGAATGCTGGGACATGCAGAAAAGTTCTCTTTGTGTTTATAAAAATTTTCAAAGGTCACAGAGATCATTTCACTCCCTACTGTTGTGTTGGCCAAAACCAGAGCCTCTTAGAACTGAAACAAGAATGTAAGAGATTTTTACATTGAAGTTTTAAACATTTTGTTGCTCTTCTCTCATTTCAGAAAAAAAAGCAAGAGGGCAGGGAGGGTTTACCATCATTTTGAAATCAAAGAATCTAAGAAGACACTCTAAAGTGACTTGTGCATTTAGATATTATGCATACAGATTTTTTTCTTAAGTTAGAAAATATGACAAAATGTAAGCATCTCTCAAAATGAAACAAAATAGAAACTATTAGGACAAGGAAGTTGATAATGTCCCTGTAAATTTAAAATAATGCCCTTAAACAACATTTCTGGGAGCAACTTCTTTCCTTTTTCTTTTTTTTTTTTTTTTTTTTTTTAGAGAAACACACATATATTCATACAGGGGTCCCTTCTGGACAGCACTTATTTTAGACAAAAGGAAGAGAATGTGTAAAAGACTATAATTTTGAAGAAGCCTTTGAGGAAGCCAAAGGAATTATTTTTTGAAACTTTTCTATTGTTAGTGAAGTGATTTGGCGTTTAATCACAAATGGAATGAGAAGTCCAGAAAGGGGTAACTGATTGTAACAGACAGTTGAAAAGGTTAGTAGTCATTGGGACTAAAGAAGCAGATAGACAAAACAGTGAAACTGAGAAAAGGACCAGGAGAGGAAAAACATAACTCTTTACCTTTCTTCTTAATCGCTTGAAGATGCCCCGAATAAGCCTATTTCCCTTTGCACATCATCTTTTTGTCAGTTTTTGGTCAGACTTGGAATACCTTCAGACTAGTACTCTAGAAATGAACTGCCTAGTGTCTGTCCTCTAAGTGATTCAGATCCTCTGGAACATAAGTTTTAATCATGGTTACACACTAAATATTTTACTGTATAGATTTCTGCATAAAGAAATAATTATTTTTTCACAAAGCATAAAGCATTTTAATATAAGAACAGACAAACCCATTCTACTTGCATTAATATTGTGAGTTCATACATTTAGGTAATATAATTTAATAGAGACCAAGGTCCTGTGCTGTAAAAGATAATGTCTCACACAACTAAGAAAACGGAAAAGGAGAATATTAAAAGAAAAAAAAAAAAAGGAAAAAAATCAGCACCATTCCAGGACATTAAGCTATATACTATAAAGATAACCAACTGCAATTTTTAACAGAAAAAAAAGTAAAAATTTGGATGGAAGAATTCTGAGGTGAAATATTTGTGCTATTGTTAATTGTGATGAGCATCAAATAGAAGCAGACTGTCAGTATGTCTGTATGGAACATTCACTACTGACAAATGCAATAAAAGACATGCTTTCGGAATATGAACTTCTTCAGTATATGCAAAAATTCTACTGCAATATTATCACAGAAGCAAGTAATTTCATTGTCAGAAATTACAAATAAGTTCACATATTCTCATAAGGTCATATGGAGAAATACTGAGAATCTTACTTGCAAAGATATGATAGCAGAAGCATGGGAGAGGTGGGCCCCGCAATGCCCACTCATGAGCGTGGTGAGAGGAGACAATGTGCTGTCCCATGTCAGACACAACCAGTTCCAGCCAGCTCCCAGATGGACCCGAGTCCCGCAGCTGAGTCCAATAACAAAGCTGGTTGCACTTCTCTGAAAATATATTTAAAGAAGGGTAAAAAACACTGCACAGCATCTGTGAGAGGGAGAAATGGAAGAAAGATGAGAGAAACAGCTCTACAGACACCAAGGTCAACAAAGATGGAGGAGGAGGAGGAGCGCCAGGTGTCAGAGAAGAGATTCCCTGGCAGCTTGTGGAGAAGACCATGGTGAAGGAGGTTGTGCATCTGCAGCCCGTGGAGGATCATAGTGGAGCAGAAACCCATCCACCTGCAGCCATGGAGGACTTCATGCCAGAAGGATGTCATGCAGTTGGATGTGCCTTGAAGGAAGCTGCGGCTCATGGAGAACTTCTGTTGGAGCAGGCTTCTGGTGAGACCTGTGGCCCATGGAGAAGAGCCCATGCTGGAGCAGGTTTGCTGGCAGGACTTCTGGCCTGTGCAGGACCCATGTTGGAGAAGTTCATGAAGAACTTCAGCCCATGGGAAGGACTCACTTTGGAGATATTCAGAGGACTGTCTCCCATGGGAAGGACCCCACACTGGAGCAAGGAAAAAGCATGAGGAGGAAGGAGCAGCAGAGACAATGCATTATGATCTGACCACAGCTCCCATTGCCTGTTCCCCTGCACCACTCAAGAGGAGGAGGTAGAAGAGTCAGGACTGAATATAGGCCTGGGAAGACAGGGAGGTTAGGAGGGGGTGTTTTTAGGTTTGTCTTTTTTAATTGGTATGCCGGTTTTGTCTGAGCTAGCATTCATTTTCTTCATAGAAGCTCGCATGGGGCTATGTTTTGGATTTGTGCTGAAAACAGTGCTGGTAACACAGTGATGTTTTAGCTGAGAAGTGCTTACACACAGTTGAGGCCTTTTCTTCTCCTCAACCCAACAGTGAGGGGGCCGGGGGTGCACAAGAAGTTGAGAGGGGACACAGCCAGGACAGCTCACCCCAACTCATCAAAGGGATATTCCATATTTTATGAGATCATGATCAGCATATAAACCTGGGGGAAGAAGACAGAGGAGGAGTATGTTCAGAGTGATGGCATTTGTCTTCCGAGGTAACCATTACACATGAAGGAGACCTGCTTTCCTGGAGATGGCTGAACACCTGCCTGCTGATGGGAAGGAGTGGATGAATTCCTTGTTTTGCTTTGCTTGCACACATGGCTTTTGCTTTACCTATTAAACTGTCTCTATTGCACCTCACTTTTACCCTTATGATTCTCTCCCCCATCCCACCATGGGGGGAGTGAGCAAGTGCCTGTGTGGTGCTGATTCCTGGCTGGGGTTATACCATGGCAATTGGCAATAAATCAAATTAACCTTCCCCAAGTTGAGCCTGGTTTGCCCATTATGGTAACTGGTGAGTGATCTCCCTGTCTTTATCTCAGCCTAGGAGCTTTTCATCTTACTTTCTCCCTCTGTCTTGCTGAAGAGAAGAAATGAGAGAGTGGCTTGGTGAACATTTGACATCCAAGGTTAACCCACAACATATAAGCTAAACAAATGCTAGCTATTAATTTAACTCTCCCGAATATTGGCATGTTTTAAGGGGTTTTGGCTGGGTTTTTTTCCCAATTTGTTTCATTAATACCTTTTTGTCTCAAAATGCTTAAAAGAAGAGTCTGCATCTCTGTATCTCTGAGAGTACTTTCACCCCAAATGATTAATTAGAGTCACATGTGATATCAATTAGTTGTTAATAAGTTAAGTACATTTGTTATATTTAGACATTGGTGCAATATGTCTTGGTAAATGATATAGATTAAAAAAAAATAGTGAAAGACACTTTTGACATTAAAATATAACATTGAGTCACCAGAAAGAAAAGGAAATGTTATTGCTTATTGGTGCAAGAACATTGTTTTTTTACTAGCCAGTACACTATAGAAGATTGTACCTATGTTAGTTGAGATGCTTTTGCATATCCTAGAAGCAAAACAATATTCACCCTAATCATGAAGAATGATCAGTGAATAAAGAAGTGATATAGTAACTGTTGGGATGTAGGATGATGTCTACAATTCCTCTTCCATTTTCACCAACATGAAAGTCTCACGAGTCTCTGCCGGATCAAAGTTCCAGCAACATGAGCATCTGTAGGGTCAGAGATCTGAACAGTCATGTGAGAGTGTGCTCCCAAAAGTATTATTTGCTAGGGACACTGTAAGAGAAACTCACACTATAAATGTGTTCTTGGGCAGACTCTCCTATGTAAGATCTTCCTCTGAGTGTTATGCACAAAAACTGAAAGCTCCTAACCACAGCTTTGTCAGAAGAGGAGTGAGTCAACTGGATAAGGAGGAGACCTTTCTGATTTAGCCTTCATATAATGAGGTAGGGTGTTGGGGGCTG
Organism: Syrrhaptes paradoxus; assembly: GCA_013400615.1. Lineage (NCBI taxonomy): Eukaryota > Metazoa > Chordata > Aves > Pterocliformes > Pteroclidae > Syrrhaptes > Syrrhaptes paradoxus. The sequence goes on along the minus strand of VZTO01024534.1, from coordinate 2,698 downwards.
ATTGGTTATTTCTTTACTTATGTGTCATTTAAAATTATCTATGACTATGTTGTGTGTTTTGGATATTGTCAGTATATTATCCTGTTTGCATTCTTCCTCAAACAAAACTTAGTGTGATTGAAGGTAACTGCAAAACAGTAGAAAAACTAAACTGTACAGGGATGCCTATCAAGTGCAGTGGCTTACCAGCACATCCTCTCCTTAAGTGCACAGACCAAGTGTAGAGGTGAATTGAGGAATATAAGGAGAGCCAGAAACATCTACCTGTCACCAGTCGTGATCATGAAGGCATTTCTGCTGTGCAGAAAGATATTGGAATGCACAGTTATTCCCAGAGTGTGTCAGGGAGAATGATCTGCCTTAGAGCAAATCTAAAGATTGAAAGCTACTGCCAGAGAGCAGAAATGTGACTGAGGAAAAAACCTGAGCTTGAAGGCAATTGCTCCATGTTCCGATGTAAGTTTGGCATTGTAATCATGAGATTAATAGGCTCTCAAATCAATGCTGCTGTTAGGACACAGTGTTGTAACAGCAGCATTGAATCCATGCGCTTTTATATGAAAAACTAAATCCAAGAGATAGATTTTCCCCAACTTCCCAGGTCATTTTGGAGGGCAGCATGTTCATTAGGAAGGCTTGACCTTTGATCTCTTGACACAGGTTGCATAATTTTTGACATAACATCATAAAAGGTCTCCAAGTTTAGAGGAATGATGTACCTGCATCAGTCTGGGGTCATAGTAACCAAGTGACCTTGACTGATCAGGCAGCAGAGGCTTTTTTTCCCCTCTGCTAAGTTCTTTTTCTTCTGGATTTGACAGAAGCTGAGAGCAATAATTAGCTGAAATAGAAATTTCTTGAGCTTTGCTCCAAACTTCTAGTGTATATAAATAATGCTTAAGGGTGTTGGTAGATATATGTAGTAAAAATATTCGAACTTAAATTCTTATAAAACTTCATCACAGATCCACAAAATGACCTGAATGTTGCTTTCAACATTTTAGGTACTGAGATAGATGCAGCTGATCTGAAGGCAGGAATATCTGCATCTCAGCTCTCCATTTATTAATACAGACAACAAGAGTGCAACCCTCTCTTGCAATGAAGTAGTATAGGATAGACTCATCAAAGAGAAAAAAGAATAGAAATCATTCAAGTGTGAGATATGATGTAGTGTAACTCGGTCACATAGTCTCTTTACTTCTCTCTCAAGAAGAGAGTAAGCAGAGAAACAAATCCAGACCAAATCAGTGTCTCCACATACTGGGGGAATGCTCTACCAGGTGTATGCTGCCAATTCATTGGCCTTTTTCTGCTGGATGAATGATGTAGAGGATCAAAGAAATAAATTCACCTAGGAATCAGGCTCTGGGGTATTTAGGGGTTATATCCTATGATGGGGATTTTCATAACTCTGTTAACTTCACAAAGCTGAGAGAAGATATATGGAGAAAAAAGGAATAAGTACAATGTTCACTGTGTCTTTTAGGTCTGCTGTGATATTCTTCATTTTGTTTTCTTAATATTTTTTCATCTGTTCACAGAAGCTGCAAGTGTATGTTAGGTTCTCTGATATGCAGCCTAAGTGCAAGTAAAGGCTCCAGTCTGTACATACCTGGAAGAAAGTGTTACAGGTTTTTTGCTTGACAGTTCAATTTTCACTCCAGGTGTTTCAATAAGAGAGATAATTCACTCTTAGGCAGGCAAAATGCCATATGAAGTAAGTCAGGAGGGATCTTTCTTGTATAATGCCCTTTGTTTCATTACACTTTGGCAAGCAAGGAATATTTTATGGCTTTTATTTTCTCTCCTGCACTATTGTACTGATAGATAGGAAAAAAAACCTCTTCAGATAAGGAGCAATGAATGAAAAATAAAAAGCAAAGTGACACTAGCTTTGCACAGGAATGCCAGGACCAGAACAGCATGAGAATAAAGCCCAGCCATCAAGTCATTACTGATTTTAATTACCTGTAGTCACTGGGTAGTTAATGCACTCAATTTGCGTATAACTTTCATATAAACTCATAAAGGGTTTTAATGTTTGAAAGAAAGAAAAAAGAAGAGAAGAAGTAGGTGAAACAAAATCTGGAGGGAGACCTACAATTCAGTTGTGTTAGGAATAAAATGGCACCATGATCACACCAATAGCACAAGCTCTGGTAATTCTTTCCAGCATCAGTTACTTATGTCCACTGCCCAGAACTTAAGTTTCCTTCCATCCCCAAAGAGAGAATGACATTAAAGCGCTTGTTTTGTGTTCTAATCCTGCAACTATACAGTGATTTTTATGTGGTAAGAGATTTGATGTTGTAGTCAAATAACAGCGTTTAGGGAATCACAGATTTTCTGAAGATTTTTGTATTACTTGCACAATACTGCAGAATATGTTGGGGTCAGGAATTGCTTGTCATTATGAAATGACGTATGAAAAAGAAAGAGAGAACAGTTAATGAAAGTAACATTGAAAGTAAAAAAAGATAAAAGAAGAGTTCTACCTCATAAAAATGAAAGACTGTCAGAATGAATTAAGGAATCAGGGTCCAACTAATGAAATTAAGATTTCCAGAAAACAGGCTAAATAGTCCACATTTTGCTTCTGTGAGGTTATTTTAAAATCAGCTTAAAAATACATCTGTTTTGCCTAAACAATATAGTCAAAATTCTGTGTCCTTTAGAATACAGAATCATAGAATCA
>VZTO01024533.1:0-47752 GCA_013400615.1 Syrrhaptes paradoxus | reverse complement strand
CTTCTTTGTAGCAATAATTTCTCCCTTTCCCTTTGATCCTACCCTCCTCCCATGTTTCCAGCAACCACTTTTGGCTGTCCTTCCAGCATTTGTTTTTATGCCTTCTCCCTTAACCTCCACTTTGACACTCTCTGCTCTTTCCTCCCCATTCCTAATAATTTACTTCCTTTTGGCTTGCCAGGATGGAGAATGCTGAATGGGGGAGTGCAAGGCACATGGGAAAGATTTTCTTCTCTGACTTCCCCCCACTGGGCAAATGGTTGGTTACCTTCTAGTTGCCATTAGCAGCTGAGAGTCTGTGAAGTCTTGTGCCACAAAATGTTCTCCAAGACAATTTACATGAAGAGCTGTGCAGGGATACACAATACCTTCTACAGACCGACGACTGCCAATCTCTAAATTAAAGTCTTGTCTGAATATATGCAGACAGATTTTTTTTTTAAGTTTATAATCTGGACATATGTGGATGAACTTGTACATGGAGAGTAATTACACCAGTATAACCCTGTCTTCAGACTTCATGTCATTTCAAAGTTATGACAGCTACTCAATGAAATAATTTTATTAATGGTTAACATGGACAAAACAACCTAATTCTTGAAAACTGCTGAACTGCTTGAACAAAAATCTTTCAGAAGGTTAAACTGAAACATACAACTCCTATGGAGAAATTAAGCCCAAAGCTTTGGACAAATTGTAAGAAACTGAAAACAGCTATCTAATGAAGAGTGCCAAACAGCCATAGTTATGGGCTGTGCTATACTTGTCACCTACAACCAAGACAACTATTTGAAGTAAATACATTATTGAGAATATTAAGTATTGCACAGAAAATTTTACTTACCAGAAATCTACCATATTTTTCTTCATCATGCCTAAAAACCCACTTTACTTTCCCTTAATTTAAGGTTTCGTAAGTTACATCTGTAAATCAGGAATTTAACTGTGAAAAGCGAAGGAAGCTACCAATAGTGCTTCACCTTCTGTAAAGCTCATTTGAAAGCATTACTAACTGCTGAATCTTCCAAAAGGAGTAACTGCAGCAGAAAGCTATTAGCGTGCAATGCAACAGCAGCCTGCTTAGGAGACGAATGAGACTATCCTATTCATAAGGTTGCAATCGATCTGAGGCAGACTTTTTAAAATTAGTAAAATGTTACAGCCNATGAACTGCTTGAAAGTCAATTCACTTCAAAATACACTGAGAATAGTTATATTTAAAAACAAAAAGAAAGAAAAAAGATAGCAGCCAACTTGAATTTTATCAGAATAAAAAACTATATAGGAATGCTTAGAATGACCTGTACTTTCAATCACTTCCAGTCCTTCACAACATAGGATAGGGAAGTAAAAACTGAAAAGAATCATGACCTCATGGAACTTAAAAAAGTGGATACTCATCCTCAGGGCCTTTCAAAAAAAGGCTGCTCCTATGAGTTGCAAAGCACCCTTATCCTCCATTGTACTTCACTGTGCTCAGACCCTGGCAGGATCTCAAGTGTTGAGAGCAATATGGTAATGACGTTCACATAGACACTGTGAAAAACTGGATCACTTAAGAAAGAGAAAGGCATAAAGGAGTGGAACACTTCAGTCTTTTAATGTAAATTGAGCTAACTTTTTTTCATAGACTTTAGAAAGAATTTTTCCCAAACACTATAGCTTCAGTTAAGCTGGTGCTTTTCAAGTTTCCTTTAAAAATATGTTTTTGAACACCAAAGAAGGATGAAAATGCCAATGACCAAGGTCATACAAGGACCCAGTTTCTCATTGAACTCAGGGACTAACAGTGAATAAACTCCAACACATTAGTAGAGATAAAAGCTGTGGTGCAAAGCATGTATTCTGTAATAACAAAGAGTTAACTATTTACATGCGAAAGAGCAGAATAAGCATTAAATACAAAATGTATGTCTGTTGTCCCAGCTGTATTTGAAACAATCTCTTACTAATACTGAGAGCTTCAGTTCTGCTAACAAATAATCTTAACTCACTACATTACAAATTTTTAATTGTTCTGGTCACAGTTTAGGGAAGGCCAAGAGCTAAGCCAATATAAAAACTTTTTATGAAAAAGAGGAATAATTCAATTGGAAAGAAAAACGAAATGGGATAAGCCTTTGCTTTAAAGCTTATACTGCAATTGTTGATACTTGATCCTCGGATAAGTAACAGTTCTAATCTTTAAAAAGGATAAATATAGCCTGTGGTAGGGTTACAGTTCATACTGTCAGAGTTACATATGCATATATTTAAAGTATGTTTTATCTACAGGCTAGAAGACCTTCAGATTACATTAGATAAATGCACTGAATGCACTGTCACAAGTAGAAATGAACAATGTACTAAAACTAAGACTATAATCTTAAACCACTTTCCTGCTAATGTAAGGTAACAACTGTAGGCTGATAAAATACAATAAAAAGTCATGAAATTGTAAATTCAGTAGCAACACCATTTACAAAGCTACAGTGCATACTCTAAATACTTTGCTAAGTACTTTCAAAAGAGAAAGCAGTGATATTATTTAGTTATCATTATAAACATAAAACCTCTAATTATCAGAAAAGTATGATTAAAATATCAGAATAAACAATTGACTATGTTAACATTACATTATAGCATTTAACTTCCTCATGTCACAACTTAGAAAATGCTATAGCTCGATTTCTAATAGGTTGGGGCTAGAATTAGTTAGAATTAGACATGTCTCTATGGACATGTTATTTCCTTTTTATCTTCCTGTAAAGCATGTGATCCTAGTTATTCTTAGATGCAAGATTTAATAGCCTACTGGTCTAGTGTGGTAAGACAATTATATACTTTGGGCCCTGAAATTCTCACATTTCATTACCATAGTAGCTTTTTGTTTGACAGCAATAAAAATGAACTACAACTCAAGAACACTTCACATTCAAGTATGTATTTTGCATGCAAATCCTACACAACTCATTCCAGTGCTGGTCTCTGTCAGGTGTCTTTTTACAGTCAAGAGACAATGAAACTATGTCTTACAAGGTGAAGTTAACAATTTCTAAAAGCAATAAGTGTTTCTCAAATTCAAACTCAGTTCAAAAATTTTACAGAAAATAGTTTCAAGAGAACTATGTGTTCCCTTGAAGTCAACCAAATATTCAAATGTCTAACCAGGAATATAGTGTCTTAAAAGAGAAAAAAAAATCTTGAAATCAGCATGATAGGGCTGCTGCTTATGCTTTTTAAATTATGGGAGCCTTGGATGGAAGACCTTAATTGCAAAAAAAGTGTCAAGTGTGTAGCAGGAGTACATGTCAAGGGTACTTCGATTTTGAGTAACCATCAGAGCAACAGTAACTCCATAGTTTACCACGTAACCAAGAGCAACAGTAAATCCTATAGTTAGAGGGAAAAACTCTGCATCCATATTATACTGTATCAGCAGATGTTTCATATGAATTACATTTTTAATGTAAAATGCACAAACTTCTGAGGTAAGTAGGACACTTGTCACCAAAATCAAATGTGTTCTTCTGATCCAAGAGTCACAGAATCATGCTGCTTCCTATTCACTCTTCTGATTCCACGAATCCTTAGTTCCTTCTGTACAGTCTCAAAATGCAGATCTTGTGCACCCAGTTGGTCTGCACCCAAGTCCTACATCTAACCTTACAGCGCCGATGACTGACCACCTCACCCTACCTTCCCACAATTACTCCACTGCAGAGACAAAGGGTCCGAGTTTGCTACAATTAGCTAACTAACTGAAGAGACAAACTTATCCTAAGGAAGTACAAAACCCAGTGGACTCATCATAGGTGCTCTGTAACACATAGGGAGGAAGACAGCACCAGCCAGGACACCGTGACTTCAAAAGCAGGGCTTTACAGTGTGAATACTCGGAATTCAGGGAGGGTAACTTGCACAGTAGCCATCTTATCAATCCCACCACCACCATGCATGGCAAGATCTTGGTAACCTGGGTGGACTCTGATTTACACAAGTCCTCTTGCTCTTAAATCTGAATAGGACTTTTGTGAGCAATTTTATTGGATTTCATAGAGAGTTCTTCAAGGGTGCATGACGTCAGTTTTCCAGCTCAGTAACTGAAAAAAAAGTATTTATTTAGGGCTTCACTAGGCCCCTGTTTAGAGAAATACATTTTATGTTTCTCTTCTATCAGGCTAAAAAGCCTCTGCTTCCTCCAAACCTCACTGGATTGACTGGATGAGAGCAAGTTCTCTAAGCATCTGGAAGAGGAAGATGCAAGACTCTCGAGGACACAGAAGAAATCTTGTTAGGAGAAGTTTATGTGCACATTGCCTAGAGGGACTATATTTTATGAGCATTTGACGTAGCTCAGCTACTGACAAACGATAGCTATTCTGAAACTGAATGAGTTTTACCAATTATCACCTCTATCCTGACTTTTTGTGCTTTTATAAATGTGAATTATGTTAATTAAAAGTCATAATTAAGGCTAGTGAAGAAATCATTAGAGTCATTTTTACAAATATGAAAAATACAAATTTAATTATTTAAAAAGTTAGGTAAAGACTGCAAATTTTCCCTAAAAAAATATTACAAGTAAATCATCCTGTCTAATTAAGAAAAATGCAGAGCACAGACAAAGCCTCTGAAGACATGAATTTCCTCAGGCATCAAAATCTCTCTAAACACTATGTACCAATGAATGAAGTAACAAAAAAGGGGGTTAGCTATAGCTTTTCTATTTTCTTGCACTGATACCTACATGACAGAATATCCAGATGATTGTTTACCACATACTATGGGGTTGTTTTGCTCCTTATCTATTCATCCCTGCAAGCCTAGTAACATGATCTGAAAGACCTCAATTTTAAAAAGAAGGCACTACTGCTTTTACACAGGTACCCCCAGTTGCAACTATGCAGACAAAAGTTTTAAACCTCATAATCTCTTCTTAGGTGGATTTGGTCAGGGATGACTGGCTAATTGGAGGAAACACATGAAAGAACCTCAAAATCCAATTAGCACTTCAGTGCAATTAAATTGCTTTGCTATTCTGTAGAGACATGGCCTTGATCTTGCACTGAAAAGTGTCCTTCCCTAAAGCTGCTGTTTTGATTTTTTTCTCAGTAATTAGTGCTAATTGTAAGGCCATTCCTGACATGCTATAAACAGAGTATTTTGCTTCATTTGACACAATGACCTTAAATCAGTGTTCTCTTTTGTCTATATTGTACTAGTTTATTATTGGCCTACCTACTGTGCTCATCATTAAATGTACAATCTGTAAAACATGTTAAAGTCATATGAAAGAAATTACCGAGGTTTAAGAGTTTGGATGGATACCTTCACCAGTGTTTTAAAAACTTTGATTCCAAAGAAATAGAGGAGAGAATAAAAAATAATACTAAATTACAACTACACTAGACTGCTCTTTCAGATTTATTTTCTTTTTTTTATCCTGAACTGAAAAAGATTAATTTTGATTTGTGTCTATTTTTTATTTCAATCAGCCATAAGATGCACACTGAATAACGAAAGAAACAAATCATTCTTATTCCAGTTGTCTTGACCATTCTTCTCTCTAAGCTAAACTTCTTACACCCGTGAATTTACTAGCCGGGTTACAGACCTCTGTCACAATTTACAAAAAGGCTGTATGTGTCAACTCTGCTATAAGCTTTGTTGCAGGTATGCATTTTTTTATGTCCTGGGTTACACTGTTAAAGCCTAAAAATATAGGTTTAGAATTACCACCAAAGCAGCAGTGAGAGTCAGCTGCAAAGAATTTTCCATTGTAAAATGTTCCATAAGAAAAAATGTATTTCATGAAGCGAATAAACCAAATGTAGTACACTATAATAGCTACAAAATCATGCATATAGCAATGCCCTTTCATTGTAAGTATCTGTAAAGAAAGAGCTCTTTATAACATACATTTTGATCTCAAATTTAATCTCAGTAACACAAGGACACAAACTATTTTATGCACTTACATTCCACTTGACAGGAAAAATGTCCCACCACTATTTCTTCTTTCATTTTAAGAATCTCTCACAGATATAAAGCCTTTCAAAGAACATTAACATCTTATTTGAACATCAGCCACTGCAAAACTATACTTTCATAAATAGATACTCATCGATACACGTAAGACTCTTTGCTTACACTATAGCTACAATGTTTAGATTATACCCTCAGCAAGTTTGCTGATGACACCAAGCTGTGTGGTGTGGTGGATACGCTGGAGGAAAGGGATGACATCCAGAGGGACCTTGACAGGCTGGAGAGGTGGGCCCATGCAAACATCATGAAATTTAACAAGGTCAAGTTGAAGGTCCTGCACGTGGGTCGAGGCAATCCCAAGCACAAATATAGGCTGGGTTGAGAATGGATAGAGAGCAGCTCTGAGGAGAAGGACTTGGGGGTATTGGTGGATGAGAAGCTCAACATGAGACGGCAGTGTACGCTTGCAGCCCAGAAAGCCAACCGTGTCCTGGGCTGCATCAAGAGAAGCATTAGCAGCAGGTCAAGGGAGGTGATTCTCCCCCTCTACTCTGCTCTCGTGAGACCACACCTGGAGTNGACATTAGGAAGGAATTTTTCACTATGAGGGTGGTGAGACACTGGAACAGGTTGCCCAGGGAAGCTGTGGATGCCCCATCCCTGGAGGTGTTCAAGGCCAGGCTGGATGAGGCTTTGAGCAACCTGGTCTAGTGGAGGGTGTCCCTGCCCATGGCAGGGGGGTTGGAACTTGATGATCTTTAAGGTCCTTTCCAACCCAAACCATTCTATGATTCTATGATTCTATGATTCCTAGTTGATCTGATTAATTTTGTATAAAATCCTCACACACTAAGATTGTGCTTAGTTAGTTGTGAAAAATAGCGATTCATCATTAGAAGAGAGTGTGAAATTCAGCTTTGGAGTGATATAAAACAGAAGCTTCCCTTTCTCTGCTTTTCATAGTTAGCAAAACAAGCAACTCAGCATCAATCAAATGTCATATTTGTTTTCTTTCACCTCATTAAATAAAAAATACTATTTTTGCCTTTTCTGTTTCAGGAGTTGAAAAAAAAAATCAATCAATTCACATACTCATAGCCAGAGAAAGTATTAAAAGGCAGAAGAACTGTGAACCCTAACAGCAATCACATTATTCTTCTCAGTTCCATACTCTGCTACTGTCATTTAGGCTGTTAGTGTCCCAGAGATAAATTTCACCCTCATGTGGTTATCTCTTTGATTGTCTACTGAGATTTCCAGTTTTGTGAATCCAAACTTGCACAAACAATTAAAGAGCTGAGCTGAGCCCAAAATGGCTGAGTCCAGCTTGTTGTTCTGAAATGGAACCACGTTTCACTGAGACAGGCGCCACTAGAACAGAATCAGAGATGCATGCATCTCAAAGAAACCGAGGCAATTTTTATGTCGTTCCCACTAAATTACTCTACACAGACTTAGGTTTTTAGTAACATTTAGTGACATAGTTAGATGTACAAACCTCAGGTGTTGTTTTTTTAAAGTTGAAAAAGCAATGATAATATCTGCCAGATTTTCAGAAAAATATTTGTTAGCTCAGAAGTATTTTTTCCATCTACAAGCTTTGAATGAGCAACTAAACAGTCAGATAAACATTTATCTTTAAAAAAATAGACAGAGCATTTTATATTGAGGTTACTCACAAAAAAGGCAGATCATATTAAGGCCTAATCCTGCACTTTCTGACGTCAATGGGGCTCTTGCCATTTGCCTCGATGGGAAAAGAAGAGGGCCATTAAAATCTAATTTCACTTTTAGTCAGTCTTAATTATACAACGATGGAATGATTCATTCAATTGTTCAATTCATAACATTTTAGCATTTATAAACATGATTAAAACAGCTTTGAAATAATAATTACATTTTAGGGTCATCTTTTTAAATAGCATTTACCTATTAACTCTAGTAACAAGCATTAGAAATAAACCTAAAAGGCTCACATTCAGTTTGGAAGAAAAAGGTGCGTCACTGCTAATGACACTGATATGTTACATCAGTATGTTCTACAAAATCAAATGCTTTGATAGAATACAGATGAGGCTGACAGATTTCCCCCTGCTTTGGTAGCAGTGCATTCCACCTCACCAGCTGGTTTCCACTTCCCCATCCCTCCACCCCACAATCTTCCTGTTTCTTTAGCACCTTGTAACACACTTATAAATGATAGATATTGAGACTAAGGCCAAAGTCTAGCATTAGAAATTCCTTGCATATGTGAAGAAAAGAAGGATGCTCTCCCTTTTCCCAGTGTTACTACCCAGTCCAGATCTCCACAATGAAGAATGCTTGATGAACCATTCTATGATTCTATGACTATCAAGCGCTTCACAAAACATCTCGCTGAAATTCTTTTTTTCAGGATTAGTTAGCTCTACTGACACCCTGACTTTTGCAACCTAACCACAGCAGGGATTAGCCTTCAGTACTTATATCTCAAGGTTATTGGTCCCCTTGCTAACTATAGTAAAAATAGATTCAAAATGGGTAAAACTCCATGTAAGAAAATAAAATAAGAAATACTAATAATAAACAAGAAAACAAAAATTGTCCAGTGTTATCTACATAAAAGAAAACCCACGATGATTTAGCCTATCAAATGCGTTTTTTTCGCAAGAACTTGAGAAGTTCTCTTTAACTAGATAGTCAGTGTATAATACTGGTATGAATGGCTGCATTATGCAATCTAATATATTAAATTGAATTATAATTGGCATTGACTCTTGAGTCTTTAACAAAATCTGACAGGCCAAAAAATTTAAGAAAAAGGATTTTTTCCCAGCTCTGTAGTACTGCAAGCAGATCTAAGGAGAGCAATCAGGACTCAAATAGATCTTGGTAAGCAAAAGATCCTCAAAGGAGAGTCAAAAGACAGTGGTATTCAGCATAAACTATAATAAGGTGCTGTAAGGTACAGGAAGGTGAGGTCCCTACTGGGACCTACTGAGGGGTCCTCTGAAGGAGCAGTTACATCAGTTACAAGCCAGTTTTGTCATAGTACTGATGGGTATTAAATAATAATTAGAAACAATTGACCAAATATTGTGAAATGCTTTATGCTGTAAGACCTGCATATGGTAGAAAATTAAGTCTGTCATAGCATTAGTATCCTGGAATATGTTAGAAAAAGCCACAAACTGCCCAGAAACAATAATATGACTATATTATCATAACATGCTATTCAATAAATGAATATCATGTGACTGTCAAGAACAAAACATTAATCAAACAGGATATAAAGCCCTTCAGTAGCCTCCTCATGTTCTGCACCAGGACTTTCCAGACTGTTGTAACAATGTACTTTAAATCTTAAAAGCCAGATGTTTCTGGATGCTGAGTAGGACACACAGTGAAGTAGCCACTTTTCCCAGATCCCAAAACTGATGATCAGCCAAGCCCATAGCCTGATAAGAAATCCAGCAAGTACTTTAGATATAAGTTTTAATCTGAGAAAGTAACCTTAATTAAAGTCTGGCTGTAAGGCAGTCACCTATCCTACCTACACGGACAGCGGGTTTAGCAAGGCCACTCTCAGATGAAACATCCTCAGAGTGAGCATTCCCTAAACACAGAATGGTGTTTTTTCACAAATATCTCAAGTTAAAACATAAAAGACTGTTTACTATCTATTTACTTTAAAAGCAGAAGAAAAATTAGGCCAAAAAGTGATTTGCTGTATTTAAACATCCCTGCAGGGTCAATTACATATTTCTGTCAGAAAGAAAAGGGAAGCTACTGCATCATAAGCATGTTTGACTAAGTTGCAACACCCCGTAATGTAGAGCAACACTTCAAAGTTAAAGCCCAGGACATGCTTCAAGGGCACAGTAACACACTTTTAGTTTTTAGCCAACAACTGCTTAATGAAAAACACCTTCATATACAAAAATAAATGCATTGTACTATGGACAACTCTTGAACAGCTAAGGAATGTCCGGCACCACCCTATTAATGCTCACAATAGGAAAGTATCACAGAAATATGAGGTAATAAAGAAATTATCCTCTTTCCTCATATGGGGACTGTATTTACTCAAAAGCAACAGAAAATGTTTTAGAAGGTAAATAAGAGTTTAAGATCTGTTTTGTCACATTTTAAGTCCTACTATTTGGTATTCATTCATGTTTTAGTACCTGTGGCAATAGGTAGTCAGTGAACTATGAATGCTGCCCTAACCAGAGATTGAAGAATTTCAGTGTGTTTGGATTGTTATTATGAAACATGTTTTGATAAGCCTTTTTATTTTCTTATTCATTACATGCATTCACAGTAGTTTCATTTAACCAACAGCATCAAAAAAGGAAATGTTGTTTTTGTACATTTAAATTGCATTCCTAATTTCTAGGCAAATGGTACAAATCACAGGTATCTAACAGAAATCACACGTATGCAAATAAAAATTTAAAAAATATGACACTTGCTGTGTTCTAACTTAAAAACATAAAAACCCCCTATGTTTTTCCTACCTCATATACTTGTTTCAATTAATTTCTGGTGGTAGAGGATACAGTCTTTGTTAACAAAAGGAATGGCTAGTTATGCAAACGGGCTTTTTCCACATCTTTAAGACACTCATAGTGGTTTTACATACATATCTGGCTACTAAGCTGTGAACATCTGAATCTTTTCCTAGGAGCATGGAAAAGCCTTGTCCTCATCAAGGGCTAGGAATACTTTTGGGACAGCTGAAACACATTGATGCTTCTTGGCAACACTTCCTAACCTCAGAATCACATGGTAGTCCCTGATCCTCAGCACTTTCAATCCAAGTCACTCTAAAAGGATGGTAACAATGTTATGCTGCTCTATCTCCTCCAAATTCCTGAAGCTTTCAAAGCAGGAGTCAGTACTCCTTCGTGAAAGAGCTGCCCTAACTTAAAAGCAGCTATTTCCTCCCTAACACCCTGGGTGAAAACCGGTGCCCACTTCACAGCACACGGCTCAATAAGGTCCTCCCTTTCGTGAGAGCCAGCACTTTTGGAGCTGGTTGCATTTTACGTACTATTCACTCTAACCAAATATTTATAGAATCATAGAGTATCTCTAGTTATGTAGTATCTCTAGTTATGTAGTCTCTAGCATGACTACATAAAGCTAAACCACATGACTACAAGTGTTGTCCAGATGCTCCTTGAACTCTGACAGACTTGGTGCTGTGACCACTGCCCTGGCAAGCCTATTCCAGTGTCCAACCACCTTCTCAGTGAAGAACCTTTTTCTAATGTCCAATCTGAACTTTCCCTGACACAGCTTCATTCTATTTCCATGTGTCCTATTGCTGGTCACCTAGGAGAAGAAATCAGCAGCTCCTCCTCAGCTGCCCCCCTCAAGGAAGTTACAGACTGCAACAAGGACACACCTCAGCCTTCTCTTCTCCAAGCTGAACATGCCAAGTGACCTCAGCTGCTCCTTGTAGTCTTGTCCTTGAGACCTTTCACCATCTTGGTCACCCTCCTCCAGACACACTCAATAGTTTTATGTCCTTCTTATACTGAAGTGCCCGAAACTGCACACAGTACTAGACGTGGGGCCACATCAGAGAGAGAAGATACACCTATACACACAGACACATAAGTATACATAAGAGAGATTTTACGAAAATATACACATATACATACATATACACTCAGACAATGATAATGAAGGACTACCATCTCTAATCAGTTCACTCTAGGTAATGGGAGTTGTCCAAGGAGACGTGTATTGTCATAGCTGGAAGGACAATTGCATGATCATGCTTTCCTATTTCATGTTCATCATATGTATGATTCCTGTGAGCTGGGACAGGAGACTGTCAAATTGATTCAGAAGCATTTGAGATTGACAGCCCATCAAGCCTGTTTTCTCTTCTTTAAACAGCTCCTGCCTGACTTGGCCTTAGACATGACTGGGCAAACCCTGCTGTTTAACTTGAGATTTCTTCTGCTTCAGTCAGCATGGCTGTTAGTCTGGATTGCCTAAGTGCAAGCTGTGAATTCTTCGTTACAACACTCAGTCTCCCCTCTCTCTATTCCCAAGATGACTATCCAGTCTTACAGTCCTCATTCTACTGGTTTGGACCTTTCCTTAGTTCCTCCCTGTTTTAGTTTTGACCTTCATTTCTGTCACTTTTTTTTTGTCAGCTCCCAGTTTATATTCTTTGTACTGTTTCCTGTTCCCCTTCCCCTCCCTTCAGTATTGTTTTGGCTGCTCAGCTTTGGAAACAGACCTTTATTTGTCATGTTACCAAATTGTCAGCAAAAGGCTTATAGCCAGCAAAGAACAGACAAATGCTCTACTTTCAATTACAATGCCCAGCCCTAGCACAGCCCACAAATGCAGAGAGCAGGCAAGGCAGGATGAGCTCTGTGCTGAAGCACTCTCTCTGATTTGTTCTTTGTTCTGTGGCCATGGTAGGTCTGGTCAGCTCAGGAAGGAGTTGGGATTTAATTGCAATACTAATAAGGCTTCAGATTTTTTACTCTTGCAAATTCTACAAGCCTGTATGAGCTGTAATGGACCAAAGATTTATAACTTAGATTAACTGAGTGGATTTTCCAGAAGGAAAGTCTTTGATACTGAGACCATGTTCTTCTAAATGTCAAGTGCCTCTTCCAAAGTCTGCAGGTTCCACAGCATTTCAAGCAAAAAGGTCTATAAAACATTTAAGATGGGAAAAACAACATTTTTCTTCTTGCGCTGTTCTGCAGAATAAACAGCCATTCTGACCAACACAAAAGCGTTAGCCTGAGACAATTACTAAACCTGGCAAAATTTCAAGCCTAAAGCTACTACTTTGTAAAATGTTACATGATGCAACTGTTTTATGAATGCTAAGATATTGCAGTAACAGAGGATACTACCATTCCCACCTATAAAGAAATGTTAACCTCACTTTTTCTGAGTGTAAACTTTAATGAACATGATAATGACAATTCATCTTTCGTTTTGCTTCTATTTTATTTTTTAATTCAATTGCGTTGTGTAGATTAAAGTGTAAAAACTGTCCCTGCAGTACCTCGCAAGAGGATCCTAGTTCATAATAGACACTTGCTGTAAGTAATAAAAATGGAACCAAAATAACGACAAATGCCTGCTGTACTCAAACTTCTCTTTGGGTACAGATTACAAAGAAATGCATTATTTGAGGCTTCTCTTTCAGATTCAAAATACTCAGTGTTAATAAAACTTCAGGGCTTGATACCAGGCTCATTTGTTTTCCTGTGACACATGTCAGAAAGAATAGTACAGGAGACTACACATTTCAGATCTTGGATATCTTTTCAGCTGCTGGGTTTTCCCTTTCAAACAAAAGCAGCTTAAGTGGCCAGTCCCTTAAAAATTTGTGAAGAATGTAAATAAAATGTAATACAAAGCAGCACTCTTGCATCTTTTGATGGCTGGTTATAGACCACATACAGAATACACACAAATTTACATTCACACTCATAGTGGATATTTTGTAAATAATTCTCAACTTCTTTAAGACTCAAACTTATGTAAGACACCAGCACTTACAGAAACATGACAGAAATTACATGGTCAGGTCATAAAGTTGTATGGATTTCCTTTAATGCGTAACAACTGCAGAGTCATTGCTCAGCCATGCTGCAGTTTGACACATGCTCTACTGCCTGTTTGTCAAGTTACACTTGCAAGCAAAATGGATAAATTTCTCACAAATCTGCACTTCCAGTCCTAAGTTGCTTTTATGACATAGAATATATACTTACAGTCATACCTCTTTTTAAATATTACATATTTCTGTGTTCTCTTTGTATTTGAGTCTCCTTAAAGAAAGCAGAATATGATGACAAAAATAAATTTTGTGCAACTTGGTATCCACTTGAGAGCCAGTAATAGAATGATCTCACAGAGGAAGTACCATTAGTCAAAGAGCAATCTTGTCCTTTATGTTGTTATAAATGGATTTTTGATTTTACAGCTCTAAAGCCCCTGGTTCATATTAAGCATCAGAAATGTTGCTGTGAACTTTAACATGTTCTGCAGCAATTACATGTATATTAACAGAAATCAGAAGTTCAGAAAAATATTTATGTTGAACGTACTTCTACAACTAGAAGTTCCTCTGAAATTACTAGGCTTCACTCACCTCAGTTTAGTCCAAACTTCTAGCCAACTGATGGACCCTGAAGACAACATTTCTGTAAATTGATCTTAATTACCATATGTACTGATTATAATGTCATTCAGGAATAGATCACAATCCATCTTCCTATCATATTTAATGGATTTCTAGAAAACAGCATAAAAGTACAGAACAAGTGATGAATTACACCAATGCCCTGCACAACCTTTCCAGTTATTCAGTCATATTTCCATTATAAAATACCTTCACGTTCTACCTACATCAGGTATAAATTATTAGATCTGCAATCTGTGAACGTTAGCTTTTAAATAAAAAGCATGCACTAATACAGCACCTAGCACACCATGAGATTTACTAGCAAGCAGTATCAATATGAGAGGGTTGTATTTCAAAACTCCCCAAAACAACTACTAGCTCCTGACTTAATCATTAAGTTGTCAGGCACACTTCCTCACAGGAGCATGTATTTTTCAAGAACTACCTCCATCCAAGATGCTGGCATTCTTCAGATTCGCCAAACATCTTTCCACCTTCCTTGTGTAACAGTTTCCCCCCTGTTTTTGATGTAAGGAGATTAATGCATGCAAATACAGGACTGAAGCTAAGCTGTACTGGGGTTCCATACCTAAAAGGTAAATCTGCAGAAATGAAGTAACACCATCAGAGAGAAGTCCTGTTATTTCAAATTGTATTATTGCTAAAGCACCTGCTGTTTATAGCATTTTGGGATATAGACATCTCTTGAAATAACTGGGGCCATACATATTCACCTCAGTTGTAAGCATACTAATGGGAAAGAAAATTAAAGATTACAAAACACTTCAATAACTTAAAACATTAAATTTCAGTGAGAAAGATTCGAAAAGGAGACAAACCGAAATAATCCAAACAAAAGGCCTACTGCTACAGCTTACTACCATAGACTTAGCCTTAGGACACTTAAGAATTTGCCTTGAATTCTGTAGTTCATGTATCATGGCATTAGGTCTCCTGCAGTTTCTGTATTTGAAACTCAAATCTTGATTAATTAATACACAATAAAAACGTTGTTTCTGGCTCAGTTGGCCCAGTTAGCACACTGCTCTCACAAAACAGGTTACATATGCCGCAGTTACAAACATATGAACATGCTGCATCTTCATTAAAAGTGGAGTTATTTCTTAGAGAACAAGATGCTGGAAAAACGTACTAGCATGCTAACATATTTTAAAAATTAAAGTAACATGTCTACTTAAATTTTGGTTCATATCCATCCCAGACTGTTCTGTCACAGACAGACATGAAGAGTTATAACTTGTCTTTTCCCACACTGTCCTTCCTCCTTCATCCTAGAAGCATAATCAACCATGGAACTAGATAAATTAACTTTATTATAGAACCAGAACAAATTAACATGAAGAATACTACAACCTCTATGTCATTATGCCAGAGGTACAAACCAATTCCTGCTTGAGCAGTTTTGCAAATGTCAGGTTTCTTTTTAAACACATGGACAATTTTAAATCAAAAGTGTCAAAAAAGGAAATGACTGAAAAATAAACCCCTGCACCCCAGCTTCAAATGAAACTAGGTCTATCCACGTGAAACAGGTTCATCACAAATTCTTGTGACAGGATAAAGATGACTGATAAACTTCAGTGACCAAACTAATTGAAAAAAGATGTCTCTGACTTGTGATCAGATTTCTGTTCTCGCAGGTTTTCTACACATCTCTGTAGCTGATACATGAGGGTGTTTAGGGATGATGAGTCATTTACTTTTGGCATCAGGCTGCTATGGTGCATTGACAGCTGTCTCAAGAGAAAACTAAAACCCCAGCACATGAGGTACAGGCAGTGTAGCTATTCTTGGGTTACCTTGGAGAACAGTCTGACTCCTCCGAAGTTGTGTCATTCCTTGATACATTAGAGACTATCCTAGGAAGCACCTCAGTTTGAGTTCTTGAGCTTTTTCCCCTTTTACATTATAAACTACATAGTAATGTGGCAAACAGCACTACCTACCGGGTTATTTTTTATCAACGTAAGATCACATTTTCCAGGTTTAGAGACAATCAACTGGTATTATACATTATTTCTTCACTTCCAAAAAAGTAGAGCATTACTAAGGTTAAAGTGAGAAGTTATTCTTGCAGGTTTTAAAGTATTATTGAAAAACCTATTACTTTTGTGTACATCTCTCATATTTTCATAAAGGACCACCTGAACAAAATGAACTGCTGCTGAGGATAAGTATGGACAGCCTGAATCATCACAGACTATGCCACTGACAGCAACAGTATTAGCAGTACATACAAAGTCAATGGTAGAAGCTGGTCAAATACATAAATCAAAATCCAAAACTACTAGAAGCAAAATCTCCCACATGTGAGGAATAGACAAGATGCTTCCTACAGAACCTCTAGTTATGCTTTGAAAATAACTGCTAGTGCCAAGCAGCTAACTTCTATAGATCTAATTTGTGTATTGTACTTGTTTGCTGACACGCTGCTTTTCTAAGCCTTTGTCTTGCCTCCCAGTTCTTATAGCAGATTCTCTTAATCTGTCACCACAGCAAGAAATCAAAACATGAATAATATTCAGAATAATGACTTACATATTTCCCAGTATATCCTACAGGAGAAAATATTCCTGATATGGAGGAAAACAAGTAGCAACTTAAATAGACGGTCTGCATCTGACACAATCAGTGGGATAGGTCGGTCGCCTTGGTTAAGTACGGTAAAATATACACAAAAAGGAGAGTTTTAGCTTGCACAAGAAAGCACGGATAGAGGTATGTATGTATTTGAGACCATGTGCACATGGAAAAAAATATCCAGGGATACAGTTCTGCAAATCAGTTTTAAGATGTTACAGAAAGATAGCCCTGGGGTGACTCTGCATGCAGTGTGCATGCTTGCATGGGTAGGAGGGAAACAGATTACCTAGTCCATACATATTTTTATTCTAAAAATGCTGTTAGACATTTTTTGTAAATGGTGATGTTATCTTGACAATTTTGCAAAGCTGTACTGCAGTTACAATTGCCACAATAAAATTTCTATACATAAATTACAAACAGAATATATTTATACAGAATATTTTATAATATCTGCATGAAACTGCATCACTTGTTGAAAACAGTTATCCTTCACTTAAAAAAAACCTTGTACATCAAAAGCAATATTCACTGAAACAAAAATCAAGATACAAATTAATGTGTCAGCTACTGAGTTCAAGACATCTATGCAAAGACATCTATGTTTTTATCTTTGCTTATTAACTCTTTCAGTTTCCCCATACCTCAGACTATACCATTATTGGAAAACAGGCAAGTCAGTAATTGGTCTAGTATGCACACAATATTTCTCTGCTTTCTGACCTAAGAAGTAAATGTTTCTAGTACCTGCCCAGCGCTTGGACTGCATTTTATAAGAACAACATTTACAAAGAAAAAAAAAGAAAGGCATGAGGAGACAAATCATCTGGAGCTGTGTACATAAGTTCTTCAGATACACTTACTATAATGCTATTAACGAACAACACCAATAAATAAAGATACACCACACATAAATAGTAATATATGTAGCAAATACAAGCATTAATTTCAGATAATAGTTAAACTTGCATTTAGAGCCATCTTTATTCATAGCAGCTGGTATTTCGATCTTTTCCTGAACAGGGATGCTCTCCTGAACTGTGTTTGCAGTAAACAGAAGTAGAACTGTTGATCTTGGTTTCTGAAAAAATCCTGAAAAAAACTTCAGCTTTATTTTCTTCAATGCCAGATAAATTGCTACCTCAGTGTAGATCATTTATTTCTAAGAAAAATGTTTCCTACAACACTAGAAATTGGCCTTTTTCCTTGCTAGTTCAACAAACACTTTTCTACTTGTCTAAATCATAAGGCGCAAATCCGCTGAAGAATCACTGCATGTCTGGAAAACTGTTCCATTCATGGAAATATCTCATCACAATTACCAGACTGGTTATTTGATAAAATCATCATCCTATTTTTCAGTTTAATACATCTGTATTCCCTATAGACTATGAGATATTAAAGTGATGAAATCAAAACAATCCTGCCCAGTTAAGTTACAATTCAATTTTAAAACTTTGTTTACGGGGTTTAGGCTTTCCCTAGCACAAGCTCTGACAGCTGTTTGTAAAAAGAAAAAGACAATCAACAACAAAATAAAAATTCTTCAACAAAATCTTTTAGGCATGTGAAATGAAAAATATTCCAAAAATGTTTCATACTCGATTAACTGTGTCTTTTCTTCCAGTTTTCATATAGCTGTGTAAGATTTCCTTATGAAAGTTCAAAAGGTTTTTTTTAATTATTTGTGAATATAACACAGAAACATTAATTTAAAAAACATTATGATTCCAACCTACAGAAGACTTCGCTTATTACTCACAAGGACTGAGAGATGATATTAAAACATTTTGTTACATATGAATTAGGTCAGACTGTTGCCCTGCAGATGGTCCAAGATGTAGTAACAATCCATAAGGTGAAGGACAGCTCTACAACTGTCCTGGTTTGCCTACCTAGAAAAGCTATAGAAAAATAATTCAGGGTATGAATTTAGTAATTGTACTTGACGCTTCATTGGCTTCTTGAGTAGAAAATTGTCTTGCATTTCAAAGTACACATAATCAGTCTTGTCCCACACATAGAGAACACAGACCATTTAAAGCTCCTTGAATAGTACATGGAAAGTACTAGTAACAATAGAGGACATATACTTTCTGTTATGTAAGTTACAAGAGATATAAATAAGCCAAAGCATCAAATTTTTATTCCTTTTTTTACAGAACAAAGGTAAAAGTGACAGCAGGCAGTTTTGAAATCTATCTTTCCCAGTAGGTAACAAGACTGGAAAGACAATTCAGAAGTAGAGAAGTAGGGTAGATTACACATTGAAACATAATTTAATTTTTTTCAATCATGTCATATATTCTAAACCTCCTCCTCCACCTTCCTTTAAATACATCTTACCTCTTCAAAACTTTTCTCTCAATCTCTGCATTTATTTCTCCGTAAGACTGATTCTGCCCTTCTTCTGACCTACTCTGGTATATAAAGCCAAAAATTACTCTGAAGAGAGAGAGCAAACTGAATTTTATTTTTCACCAACTCCTTGATTAGACAGTTATTCTGCATCTCAAAAAGTGCACAATTTTGTCTTTCCTACCAGCTGCAGTAGAAGAGATATCTAGGAAATGGCATCACCCACATGAAGAGAGGCTGAATGGAACTAAAACATGTAGTAAGAGTGGGTAGGAGTGAACAACCTGACTGAAAAACACTCAGTGCATGAGGAAAAGACTAGAAGCTAAGCAAAATGTTCTACTTCGCATATACAACCATGCAATTATGTCAGACAGGCTTGGATTTTTATGTCAAGGCACAGGTATTTCAAAACTGAGCTACCACTGCAATAGACAAGAAGATACAAAGACCTGAAGAAGAAAAATTTTCAGGGATCTTTCAGTCCCATCACTTAAAGCAACCTTATCTTTCAAGTGTAAAAATCACAAGAACTTACTTCACCATCAATTTTGTTATGATTCTGCAGGAAGGCAGAGATACAAAAATGAGGAGTCTTGGCCTGATTATTAATTCAGATCTTTGAAGGAAATAACAGATGTCAGTTTTCAAGATAATGGAGAAACACTTAGGCAGAATGAATGACTGGTTTTATCCCTGTATAGTGTAGCTGACATCTGGGACTATGAAAATAGTATTTTCTAGGTACAAAATATCATAGTCTTTCTCACAAAAACTGTCTGCTTCTGCACATCATATGTTCTAATGCTTACTTATTTTGCTGGCTGGAAGGGATTTGATAAGCTCCAAATAATTCTAGTCATCTATGATATCCAAAAGCATAACTTCATGAATCCAGTTTCTACAAAGCAGAGAAAATAAATCCCTCTCTCTGCTGCTCAACATAGTTGAGTCTGGTTCTGGTGACTACTCACTGACAAATGCATTTGCAAAGCTTCTCACATTAGGCTGTGTCAATTTTTCTTTCTGAAGTGGTGACTCTGGAGGTCAGCTTGCTTAATCTGGAATCTAAAGCAGGCATGTATTTTGTGCATAATTTTCCCCGTATACTTGCTGACAGATGGTTTGAATCTTACCTGTTGGCCTGGTTTCAGCTGAGACAGAGTTAACTTTCTTCATAGTCGCTGGCAAGAGGCTGTGTTTTGGATTTGTGCTGAGAAGTAAGCTGACAGCAGTGATGTTTACAGTTGTTGCCAGGACATTGCAAGGTCTTTCAGCTTCTCTGCTGTCTGCAGGCAGGAGAAGCTGTGAGGGAGCACAGCCCCAATTACTAGCCTAGGATTCAATCTTAGGTTCGGGACTGAGACACAAAGTGGCCAATAATCTATTCCATAACATACATGTCATATAGCTGAGGGCCCTCCAGCAGCTTGTCCCTTTTTGGTTTTGGACCCTTTTTGTTCCAGATCCCTTTTGCTCCTGCTCTTTGCAGGTTGGCTCTCTTGGGGTGGTCCCTCTCTCAGGGCCTTCTCCCTCCTTCAGTCAGCTCTCAGTCTGGGACACTTGGGCTGTTACCTCTGTTTCGGGAGTGCAGTTTCGGGACTCTCCCTCCTCTGGGATCGTTAACCGAGAACGGGTTGACCCTTGGTCATCAGGTGGGGGGGGGCAGTATCACTGTGTATCACTCATTTGTATATTTGTACATACTATTATTTTCAATATTATTGTAGCTTAGTTATTAAATTGTTCTTATCTCAATGCACAAGACTTTTTTCCCCTTACCTCTTTATTTCTCTCCCCCTCCCTGGAAGCAGGGGACTGAGAGCAGGCTGAGTGGGTTTGGCTCCCAGCCAGGGTAAATCCATCATACCTGTGCCTACTGGACAGAAAAGATGTCTCCTGCACCTTAACAGTCACAAAATAATTTCCCAGGTTCATTTCAATGGAGAGAGTTTTCCCTAATATTTCACATCTTCCTATACAAAGTTTTTCTTTGTTCATGAATCAAACCAGAAAGATGCTTTTAGCTCTCTGTACTATGAGAGTAAGAGATCAATTTGTGAGCTTTCTGGATCACATCACCTTTATATCCATTTTTTATTTTCAATCTACATTTTCCCTTTAAAATGTCACTCTGACTACTTATATTTTATAAGAGCAATCCATACTTTCATAATTACATAAAACAGCTCCAAGTACATTATGTATCCCTACCACAAATGCAGTTATTTTTCCCACCTAACTTAGTTTTATGCAATTTTAGCCTATCCTTTCTTCTTTCATTGGTGCCAAAGATTCTAGACAGAGTAACACACATTATATCAATCAATATTGCTCTCTTGGTGCTCAGATGTTACTTGGATAGACAGAAGTGTTTTTAAATGTCTGTAAGCTAATTCCACTTAAAACTGACAACCCTATACTCACAAGAAGCTCACAAACCAGGTTTCAAATGTTGGATGACACAAACAGTATTTCTGAAATCTGCTCGAAAGTTGTATGCCTAAGAGTTTGTACAAAACCCATAAGTACTGTATCTAGTTTCAATCAGATTACTGATTTTCTAGACATGAAATCCACACATAAATATTTAAGAAAGAACTATGTACCTTTTATTCTATTACTCTTTTCAAACAGAAACAAAACCCAACTTCAGATGCCTTCTGTCCTCACTATCAGCTAAAATGCAAAAGCATTTGTTTTGCTTCCTCCTACACCAAGAGGTAACATGGAAACCAGGCATTGGGAAAAGGTAAATATAAGTACCAAATACTGAAAACTGAGATTAGATATGAGCATAGAGCTGGAAAGAACTTAAAAAAAAAAGCTTCTTTCTCATCACAAAGAAGCCATTTTTGAATAGGGGACTCTTCTGCTTCAAGAACAAATTAAAACTGAGGGCACAAGGCATATCTGAAGAACAAGCAGTTTAAATCTACAAAAGCTAAGACAATTTCCTGCAAACATGCAGGTAACAGTGGCAAATTAGATAAACTGTAATTTAAAAACAACAACAACAAAAAAGCAGCAAAGAAGCAGTAGTGATGCTTACTCTATAAACTATGTACTTGCTAAACAAGAATGTGCGATAAAGCTGATGTTTGTAATGACACTGTAATTTGAAAACAGAGATGTACTCTACTATAACTTCCAGTCTAAGGATACAAAGACCGTAGAGATTCTTCATATCTAGTCACACAAAGTTACTTATTAAAACACCAAGCAGGGCTAAAGTGGAAGAGTAGCTAAAGAGTTTATGAATGTAAATGTCTGAATTTACAAGCCATGAAGAATGAAAAAAACCTAAGTGTTTGACTTTCTGTAAATATCTGACTCCAATATAACACCACTGCGTAGCATTTTTTTCCTGTCAGTACCGGTACCAGACGGTCTAGAATATTCTATTTTTTTCAAAATACCCAAATCTTTTTCTTCTTAAGAAAAAAATAATTTGCTACTACATAAAGCTTTAAAAACACATTAATACTGGCTCTAGAATACATCAGACAGTAAAAGGTTCCATGGCTTCAGAAAATAGATCTGACTCTGAAACTTTTCTTCTAAACCTCTAGACTAAAGACCTATCAAATAAAGCACACGATTCTAATAAAAGCTTTTGAATATATGATGCATATAAGTCATTGTTGCAAACTGACAACATTTTCTAGTTCTCAGTCTTCACCTGGAAAAGAAAGAACTTAACCACAGCAGAGATAAAGCTGATGTAAATGTTTAAATATGGGAGGTAAGAGTATATGCTTATTAAAAACACTCTTACATACTACGAATAGGCCTGTGCAGGGAACAAGAAGGATAAGGACATGTGTCTGTGTGCACATTCTTTTCCACAAGCAAAGGGGTGGCCTGGGCATCCCCTAACCCTTGCCGAAGACTCTCTCCCTGCTACTTCCACTCTAACATCAAGAGGAGGGCCACAAAGATGATCAGAGGGCTGAAGCACCTCTCCTATGAGGAAAGGTTGAGGGAACTGGGCTTGTTTAGCTTGGAGAAGAGAAGGCTCCTGAGAGAACTCAGTGCGGCCTTCCAGTACTCGAAGAGAGCCTGTAAACAGGAGGGGGAGCGACTGTTTACAGGGGTTGATAGTGACAGGATGAGGGGGAAGGGTTTTAAACTAAGGGAGGGGAGATTTAGGTTAGAAATTAGGAGGAAGTTTTTCACTCAGAGGGTGGTGAGGCACTGGAACAGGTTGCCCAGAGAAGCTGTGGATGCCCCATCCCTGGGGGCATTCAAGACCAGGTTGGATGGGGCCCTGGGCAGCCTGCTCTAGTGGCTGGCAACCCTGCCCACAACAGGGGGGGTTGAAACTAGATGATCTTTAAGGTCCTTTTCAACCCAGGCCGTTCTGTGATTCTGTGATTCTTCTCTTCCTCCTATTCCTGAGATAAAATTATCTATGCTTTAATGCATGAGTACTTTCCAGCCCAGGAATCCCCTATTTCCCAATTTTCTTGAGGGTCTCACCTCGGAGCTCCCCATGTCACAGCCCCCATTCCCTTCGCTGAAACTACGTCTTAACTCCATGTGGGTCAGTCAAACTGCTGGAGCAATCAAGTGCCTGGACCCCTCTCCCCCTCCATTATTCCCAAGGGCCACCAGCACCTATTAGTGGCTTCTGGGTGAGCCTGTAATCTTGCTTGGCCCTTCAGAGAACAGGTGGTTTCGCTCTTAACCTTAGAAGAGATTGAAAATACCTATGCTGCATTTATAAAAACATTTGGAAAGTGAAAAGAGGACAGGTCTAAATAAGGGCACCTACAGTAGTATTCCTCGTATAAAGTGATTGAAATTCAGCAATACATATCGAAAATTTGCAATGGTCAAAGTTAACACTTTTTTCTTTTTTTTCCAAACATCAAGGAATATAACAGCAAAGGCTGATGTCTCTAAAACAGACCAAGGTTGCCCGAGATCATTATCAGAGTTGAAAATTACCATAAACTCTGTGTGAGTGTAGCAGAATTTGAAAATATTTTATATAATCAGTTAAAACTTTGAAAAGTAGAGAGAATCTTTTCTGAGTTCCAGAACAGATCAAGCTTCCATCTGACAGCAAAAAATCCAATAATTTTTTCCCTAAACCATGTCTGTATGTTATTGCTGTGACTGATTCATTTTATTTTGAATTCTTTTGCTTCTATTGTCATACATCTAAAGCTGCTTTTATTCCCTATGTGATATCATCAGATGTTCAGATTTAAAGTCTATGTCAGCAAAAAACAAACAAGGCTTTCCATCTTTCACAATCTGATGTGCACCAACGCTCATTCAACAAAAGACCTGTCAGTAGCTACATTATCAAGTACAGTAATAAGCTTAACTTTCTGTGTGCAGTTCTAAGCCACTTCCCACAGGAACTACACAAATGCTTTTTTGTTAAAACTTGAATTCAAGATTATGGACCTTTTATTTGCAAACTGCGAGGTGCTTCAAAATCTCTACTACTGGAATCTTTGGTAATCGGACGGGTGACAATACACAAAGTTGCAACTACAATGATTAGCAAATCATAAGCATCTTATATAAGGAACAGAGCATAGATGTGTGGATAGGTAATTTCACTCATTTAAAAAAAGAGCTACATGCACCTAAACTTAAAAAATATTACAGGATTTCTGTATGTTATCTGAAACAATCAATCTTTCCACATGACCCATATAATTAATTAAATCTCCATGAACTGGGGAACTAGGTGATGGAATCTCATGTGATGGGTCATATAATTAGTCCCCACAGCTTTGCTTAAAAGTCAAGTATTATTATTTCTTTATTTGGCACTAGCAGCATTATTTACAATTGCATGAACAGAGGTAAATATAAGAGGGAGCACCTAATTTATACAGTCTATTTCCCTTCCACTAGAGATCTCTCTTCTTCATAAAATCAAATTAAATGACATCATGCATTAACAATAAGTAATCAAATTGTACTTTATATTACCATAGTTGATCTTTTAACTTTGATTAAAAAAATAACAGGAATGCATGTGAAGAAATTCACCAGTAATGTATTTGACTTACAAAATGTTTAACTGCATTACAAAGAAGTCAAATATATATACAAAATATTTTAAACTGCTTTTTAGTCTTCTTTCTTTTCCCTTAAGGACATCCTTGTAAGATGTGTGCTATGTCTCTACTCTAAAGGCAATTTTTCAATTACGACTATGTTGGAACTCAATGATCTTTAAGGTCCTTTCCAACCCTAACCATTCTATGATTCTATAAGAAACAAAGAAAGCATTCATTCAAGGCATTTTTTCTGTGTGCATGTTTGTACATGCATATGCAGTTATGGTTAAATGCACACAAGTGCAAATACACAGTTGTTGGCAAACCCCTCTACGTAAGATCACAAAAAGCCAGTGTACCTTTTAGCCTCTTTTACAAAATTCATGCAAAGCCTCACTGGCCATAAATCATAGCTCATAAGAAAAATATGGATTGCAGGGGGAATAGAGACCTCTATGAATTAGTTTTCTTTCAGCTTGCAGTCTCTATTAGTTTCAAGGAGTACTTGTATATTTATTGATTAAATGTATTTCTTTTTTCTTCTTTTTTCTTAGTAATAACATTTGATCAGAATGGTTTCTTAATCCTCCTGCTTTAATTATCTGACAAGAACACAGCATGGTAAAGAATACAACTTTTGTTCATATAAAATTCTGTTCACATATTTAGGAATAATAAAGAACTGATCTGTCCCTAAACTATCCAAGAAATAAAAGAGAGAGATCACTTAAGTAGTCCAAGTGAAATCTGTGTGTTTTATAATTTCTTTCAGTGACACACACAAGCATTGCTTCAAGGATTTACAGGAAAAAATGGATACTTTAGTGTAAGATTTTGATTGAGTTATTCCACTTTCCTAGCACATACAAGAACTGCCCTGATCTACACAGTCCCATATGGACCCAGAAAGAAAGAACAAAGTCCTCCGTGGAGTCATTCCAGTACAGGGGCTCAAAGAACTCCTCACACATGCCAGTGCCACCAAATTCAACATAGAACACACCAGCCACCGTCACTCTGATTAATTAATGTGATGTAACTAAAATACACAATTCAAAGAAAAGGGAGTAAAATTTTAAATACGTTGCTGTGCTCGTTTTTCTTTTAAAACATAGCTCAAAATAACTTTCCATTTAGTGCCTTCTTTCTGACTGGCCTTCTGAGGTACCCCAAAAGCTGAAGGATACCATGCTCCCAGTTCCTGAAACTTGGGTACAGCAATGCCACTTTAGGACATCATTACTTATGACCCCAACTCCCTAAAATTGGCTCTGGAACAAGCTTGCCAGCTCTATTACACTGTTTTTGTTCCTCCTTAACGTTAATCAAGAAAAACGGCTATACTAAGTCAGACAAGAAAGTTTTATGGTAATAGAAGAAAAGAAAAAGAGACAAAGGTAGACTTACAGTAAAGCTTACATTCTACTGATATTTTCCACTTCATTGTTCATAAGAGGTACAAACCTCTGCTTCTAGATAAACAGCAGGGACTCAAACAAAAAGTGAGAGGGGCAGAGGAGATCAGGATTTTCTGCATCAGATCAGAAATTGGTTTAAGTTAATTATGTTAAGTGTCCTCTTACTAGGCAGCACCCGTTGAATACTTATGATCTCCTCTCTTTCACTCTTCATAACAGAGATGCTACCAGCACAGCTAGTAGGTCAGGACATTAGAGACCTTTAATCTGTATTGCTGCTCAAATACAAGGAGTTTTCCTTGTTGTATTTGCTTTCAAAACAAAATGAAACTTAAAGAACTTGTGGTTTACCTACATGGAAATACAGCAATACCTAAGCAGACAAAAGAAGCTTATACTTTTTTTCCAATATCCTCACAGTTTAAAACAAATCTATAGGCAACACTGTCACTGACTTCTAATGTAACTGCAAAAAGTAAGCAAATTTATTCACAAGGCATTATTTTTTTCTTCTCTAAGTAACAAGCTATTAAGTTAAAAGGAAACAGGGAAAAAACTGCTCATGGCCTAAGGAAAAATTAAATGCAATAAATACGCAGCACAAAAACCTCCTAATAGGAAAAGCCACTGGTTGGCTAACCAAGAAATAGAAAGTTCTTATTAGTATTTGTTAATATTTGTTCACTTCCAATTTTATTAAGTTCCAGGTTCATTTCAAACGGGAAACAGATTTCTTCTTCCCACAAATACACTACAGTGATAAGATATGAGTTGTATTGGCATTTATGAAGAGGATGAAATAAAAATTGACGCATGAGCTCACCAAAAGACATAACAAGGTCAATGATCATGCAGTGAGGCTTGTCAGGTTTAGGTTGGACATTAGAAAAAAATATAAAAACCTTTGGGGGTGTTAGTGCTGCACTGAAACATAGTCCAGAGACATGGTAGAACCTCCACCCCTGAAGGGCAACAGAAAGGCAGAGCCACAGTGGACCTGATCTAGGGCAGGCAACAGCCCAACCCTGAGTGCAAGGCTAGACAGATGACTCACAGAGGTCCCTTCCAACCAAAATTTGTATGATCTTTTGATCATACCATATAAATAGTTTGGCTAATGTTTATCTTCAACCCCTAATGCCGCAAGACCTAGTCTTTGAGGAATACTTACAAACCATAAATGAGCTGATGAACAACTCTTATTTCATCCTTGACATTTTTGTTTCCTGGTTGCTTGCTAAACTTCAGGAGAGTAATTTTTTAAAAAGCAAGTAGTTATTGCAGGATGCCTTCTTTGCATGTGACTGAGTAGCCAACTTAAGATATCTGACAGATGCTTAAGCTGATAAAGTCCTTTTGTTTAAGGCACATTAACTCAGGTACTCCAAAAGCAAGATGCAAAAACTAACTAGTTATTGAATTAATATAAAGCTGTGTTAAAACACAGCTCAGGGACCATGCACTGCTAGGACTGTTGCCAAGTTGGTGTTAATTACCATTTATGATAGTACAAATAAAAATCAGCTAGTGGTTCTAAACAAATTTGACACTAGACTATTATTAGTGACGTAGGACCTACAGATCTAGTCAAGGAACATTTATGCTCTCATAGTTGAAGCAGAGAGACATGCTGCTACTACATCTTCAAAACCAAGTAATTTATGCAAAATGTAAGTTATAATTTAAGTGCTTTCAAATTTTGGTAGTATGGAAAATTCCTACTGCACTTCATCTTTATTGTAATATCCATACACGGCAGAACTACCAAATTCCTAAAGTTCCTTAGTTTCTAAAAGATAAATTTATTTGCTTCATGTATAACATAAATTCTATTTGCAAAGTTTTAAAACCCCCAACAAAATATTGACCTGGACAAAAAACTATAAAGTATGAATATCTTCAGATTACTGAAAAGTTTTTGAAGTTTGCAAGACTGGAGCATTATTTCTAGCTAATAAATTCATATTTTTTTAGAGTAGTTAAACAGGTTGACATTGTAGAAGTTATTTCATTTGTCAGTTACAAGTATGTATAAAAACGAACAGTAGAATCCAAATTGAATACTTTAAAAAAAAGATATATTAAATTTGTTTTCCTATATTATTCAAGAATTCACTTTATTTACTTCTATTCCTTCCTCTTTGTACTAACAACCTTGTACCTAGGTAGTTTTAGAGATATTGTACTATGCTTCTGTATTAGTATATATAGCTAAAAACTAGCTAAAAATTGGCAATAGCACCAAGCTAAAGAGAACTGCAAATAAAACAAACTTGTTATCTGAGTGTTTTGGAAAGATAGACAACATTTCAAAAGCTAAAATGATCCCATTTGATTTAGGAGGAACTACAATACATAACTTAAAAAAGCTACCTTGAGACAAATTTTTTATAGAAAACTCTTCAAATCTTTGAAGTTGACCAAACTAGAATTTTTATGTCAATTTATTAATTTTTTAAGGCACAATGATCACTCGCCTTTCAGATTATTTATAAAGTGAATCATGTCCTCTACATCAGTAACAGAACAGCTTTTACACTCTGTTGTACTGTGGTGTGGAAAGAGTTTACAGTTTACAAAGACAACACAAACTTTTTTGTATACTTCACTACAGAGATAAAAATCAAATGCTTTTGTCACAGCAAAGCTAACCTAGAATCATCACAGTTAAAGGAATGCGGAGCAGAAGTACCTACCACTCTTTAGATGCACCCTCTATTCTTAGACAAGTTGATAAAAACCCATGTTATTAGAATATTTATTGCTGTTTTGCTGTTGACTAATAATTTCATGCTTCAAACTAATATGAATATAAAAATGATACATTGCCTGCTTCTTGATATTTAAACATTAGGTCACAGACGCCATACTTAAATATGACAGATCTATTCACGTACTCACACAACAAGGGCTCGGTAATGTGCCACAAGGCAGATATGCAATAGATTTATAACTTGTTTTCTTATTCTCCTTACCATTCTCAAAAACATTTAACCAGTGAACTATTTTCATTAAGCATTTTCATTTTTTATTAAAAAAAAAGGCTCTAAACTAATATTTACCATATTGCTGTGATATTAGCCATTTGAACTACATCAATATTTAATAAGTATTTTTTCAGGCATTTAAAGAAAAAATTGTTTCCAGGTATTCAGTCTCTTAATGCAGTCCCTGAGACTACAGAAAATATTAAATGAGTAGCATTTTTTTTCCTTAAATTTAGGGATTGAAAATAATTGCCTTATTATTAACTCAATGAATTACTTCATATATTTCTTTAAGGTAGGCTGACAGTCAGATTATGGTCAAAATGAGCCTTCCCTTCAATAATCTGAGTATTACTGGAATTCAACAACTAGCCAAGAGAAGTTAGAAACAGAATATAGAAAGGCAATCTTACCACTAAAAAATAATATTTTTAAATACTTAACTTAGAGTAACTATGCTGAAACAACTAAAGTACTTGCTAAGAAGTTTAAATATTTAAATATTTTTCATATTTAAACACTCCGAATGGACACCTCCCTTACGGATGCTGCCTGAAGAAAATAATCAACTTCATCTAGGCAACACTGAAGTAACAAACTAATTTTAAAATGTAATTTGTTAAAGTATATTTTACAGTGCATTAAAAAAGGGGATCATAAAACTCTCTCCTAGAATTTAGAAGAAATAAATTGCAGCTGCAAACTAGCACTTTAAAATAAGGTTAAATCAGAGTTTTGTATCATAACTGATTAAATGGAAAAAGACTCAGTAAATTTCTTTCTTTTTTCCTTCTTCAGTTCTGTTTTCTC
This sequence comes from Syrrhaptes paradoxus, assembly GCA_013400615.1. Classification (NCBI taxonomy): domain Eukaryota; kingdom Metazoa; phylum Chordata; class Aves; order Pterocliformes; family Pteroclidae; genus Syrrhaptes; species Syrrhaptes paradoxus. Next base: position 17,418 of record VZTO01024533.1, on the reverse strand, counting down.
TCACTTAAGAAAAATACATATGCTACTTTTAAATTTAGAATTAAGAGAGGGACCTTTAAATAATCCCCACTGAAATTTACTAGGTTTTACAAGAATATTTTTAAATACAGCTAATGTACAGATTTCTGAAGTATACTAGTAATTGCTACTCAACAAATAAAGTGGTTTGGGGCAAATTTTAAATTAATTCAAAAGTTCAATGAATTAAATATAATACTGGACTATAGCAACGGTGTTTTCATGTGAATCATTATTGGTGTTTGTCAGAAAAATAGTACATGTTTTAAATTATTAAATTAAATTATATATAAACCAAGCCAGAAAAAGATTCATGTTAAATACAAGGTCCACAGTTGTTTTTATCAAGTAAACCTCTGACTGGAAACCAAATAGTCTGTGGGGAATGCTACTCTCCATTGCAGTGTGAAATTAACAGACACTGTTTGAAATGAAAGATAAGACCAAATGCAAAATGACAATACATTTCTTTGGTAGTTTTGGGGGGGGAGTGTTTAAAAATACAAAACCAAATTGCAATGACTCTAATGTTCATAATGCGATCATAATTACATTGCTTACATGTAAAAATACATTTGCACTTTAAATCAGTCTTGAGCTGCAAACATCAAGTTTTTAGATATAATAATTTCTAAAATATTTTTAGCGTGTGGTAGCTCACTGAAGAGGCACGTAGCACAGTCTGTAATACAGGGGTTAACACGTGCACTGAAGGCATAAAGCTTTATTTTATTTTTTAAAGGTGATATAAACCAGGAAATACAAATATCACAAGAGAACAGAAGCTGGGTCCTTGGTCAAATTAAAGTTCAGGATTATAATACAGTTTTCTAACACAGTAAATACAGTAAATTAATAAACAAGAACTTGAAAATGTATTTCTGGAAACACAGAGGTTGTGGCCATTTCAACTTTTATTATATCCAAAACATACTCTGTGTTTTGGTACTCAAAAATGAGGTGTATTCTTCAAAAGATTAACTGAAGCACCTCTCTCTAGAGATAAAGAAGCACAAAATTAAACTTTTTATTATGATTGGTAAACTACTGCCAAGTTTGTTACCAATCAAAATAACAACCCAAACAACTAGCTTTCACACAGAATAAACTAAGTTAAAACAAGAGCACCCGTGGATCTCTCTACAAGACAAAACAAACCCAAAGTACACCACATGTCCATTTTACACATTTAGAACAACAAACTGGGAACAAACTGTATTCAAATCATAGGATTCAAAAGTGCATCTTCATTCAGCTTCCTCCAACTGGCTACTATACCACATTACTTTTAAGTGTACAGGTTAAGGGGGACAACCCACCTTCTACTATGACAAAAAAAAGTTTGGAAGTTTGTCTCATCTCACTACTTAAAGAGAAAATCCTTTATTATGCACTGCAGGACAAAGGATTTGCAACTATCTGTTATTTGGGTGATATGTTATTGCCGTATTTTATCCCACTGTATGGGTCTTGGAAGATGCACAGTGGTATCTCAAATCAACTTTTAAAGAAAACTGCACGGAATTTTCATGATATTGGGAACTCTGATAAAATATACACAAAGGAAATCTGGGTTTTGATAGTTATGAATTATATGTGACAGACTGTTCAAGGGTTCTTTTCTGCATCAGGGATCACTTCTGATAAAGTTTTAATTTGACTTTTTTGTATTAACAATTTCTGCTGAAAACTCCAGACAGGTGACTAAAGTTATCTGTTCACTCCTTCACCACTCTTAACAGAGCTGAAGAAGATGTCCTCTGATAGGATCCAATCCCAAAATACATAAGCATAAAGCTATATTTCCTCACATTAGCAATCCTCTTGTTTTCAATGTCAACAGGATCCTTATGAAAATAAAAATAGATGTCAATACATGCAAGGTTATATATGAACAGCTACTCCAAACTAAAACAACACAAAAGGAACATAAAAAAACAGAACAAACAAGCTGAAAAACATCCTTACAAAAGCTGTGTACTTTATATTTTTTTTCCTAGCTAGAGGAAAATATACAGAGGTTCTGAAATACAGGAAAAGGCTCCAAGTCTTCACTCTGCACACTCTAACATAAACAGTAATGCCATTTAAATAGAGGAAAGTATCGTAAGTTACACTGTGCAATGATGCAATCGCCTCTATTGCTAGAATAAGTTTTCACCGATCCTTACAATTACCAGAGTTTTTATAGAAATATTTACTTCAGAATTCTGAAAGAACCAATGTTTTAATATAAAAGCAAACACAACCACTTAACTAGCTTCTAGAGATTTTGGCAGAAGAAGTAACTACCATTAATGCATACAATAGAGTATAGATTGCTTAATACCTACTTATTGTTCAGGTAATTCATTCATACAGCCTACTGGAGTTGAAGTTGCAGCCTATACACAGAAAAGGAATCATAAAACCAAGCAAAGAACCTCAAAATTTGGCACTAAACGTCAACAATCCTGCTGATTTACTTCACTGAGTTCAGGTTTCTGAATAATTAAGCTACAGAACAAAAGTAGAGAGAAAATGTTTTTGTGGAAAGGAAAGAAAATGTAACTTTATAAGAAAGCAATGTACATATTCTTTATCATATGTACATAGCAATAAATATATTAAATTATTAGATAATATAATACCATAGATTTATACACTAACAAACATACATATATATACATAATGTACATAACCACGAAAGAAGATAACAGAGGCACTGGTCCTTAAAAGATCATCTGTACACTTATCTACAAGCATAAACATAGTTCTCAGCATGACTACTGTTTGCATGCACTGGGTCATTAAGAGTCCAACAGAAAAGGAAATACACGCAGGATAGGAAAACATAACAGGGGAAAGATTGATTCTGAGAATAAGGGCAACTTGGAACTCAATATAGCAGCAATTCAAAATAAATTTGAAAGACAAAATGAAAGCCATATTTATTTAAATTATGTAAATGTAAAACACTAATGTGCATGGATGAAATATTTTAAACTCAAAAATGTATTTACTACCTGTTTCATTCTGTCAATCCATAAGTGCTGCATTTAACCGGTAGAAAATATATTTCCCTTCCGAGTAATACTGTACAAAAGACATGGTGTTTTAAAAATACATTTTAAGAGCCTAAATTAGGAAAGAAATAGTTTTAGTGAGATCAAGCCTTGGAGTGATTTACCAGCCCAAGTTAGAAGCAAAAACAAAACATTCTATTGTGAGGTAACACCCACGTTATGTTTATTCTTTATAGTTTACATGTCAAATACTAAATATTGGAGAGAAAGCTCAAGTAATTCTCATGGGATTTATCTGTATTATTCAGTAGGAAGACCCAATCCCCTGACAATCAAAATATTCGGCTTTAAAATAGAAAGCATATGTAGCCTAAATATTAAAACATAAGAGTTTATCAGCACCTTGGAAAACTATTTTTACATTGTTAGCTGTATCTCACTTTTCAGAAAAGAATCCATAATCCAGTTATGAAGAGTAAAATGTAATTTACAGTTATGTTTTGTCTTGCGACAGTTGGACTCATTATGAACACCATCTTACTCCTCCAGAGACCTACTTGTAACTGTTACGCCCCATCTACAACATTTTTAAAATTCAATTATAGTTTACTGAAACTTGTTTTTCCTTTAGCAAACATCCTCTCAGAAGAAAAAACTTTTTAAAAAATCATGTGTCCTCAGAGACACTATAAATATAAGTAAATGATTAAAAGAGGCAATATGAAAAAGGAATACCCACAATTTTAGAAAACAAAAAGGCTACGCATCTAGAGAGCTCTTTTTCAATATTCATAAACTTAAAGGTATTAGCAAAATACCACAGTTTATCTCAGGTCCTAGTGCAAAGCATTTAATCAGAAAAGCTTTGTGCAATCACTTTACAACTAGAAATAGAGACTTCTAAAGTTAGGCAAAATTGTAGTAGGTAACAGGAATTCTACAAGACCACTATCAAGACAACAATCAATTTCTGCAGGCTACTTGACAGGAATCATTATGAGATAAACATATTCCTCGAACTATGCTAACCACACTCCTATTAGTGACAGCTTGGGTACTTTGTTTTTTCAAGAATTTAAGTGATTTCTCGTAGTGCAACTGTACAAAGTGCTGATTTTGACCACCTCCTTCCAAACTTTTTTCAAAAGTTGTTTTACGCTTGTTTGGGTGTTTTGTTTTTTTTTGGAGGGTTTTTTTTTGTTTGTTTNTGTGTGTGTGTGTGTGTGTGGTTTTTTTTTAAAGATGGGGTATTTGTTTTGTTTTGGATTATTTGTTCTTTTTTTTTTTTTTTCCAATTTAAAGCTTGCCTTGAAATGACCTTCTGCACATACAGACAAAAAACATTGGTCTGACTACGTTTCTAAAGTGGAAGTAAAGCATTAGAGACTTTCTTCTTTTACCACAGTTAAGAATGCAGTTTTTAAGTAATTCTTAGTAAATTGACACCTAACACTACAGCAAGATCAGACCCTCAAAACATCTAGTCCTGTTTCATAAGCTAGTTTCATCCAGTCTTTTCATCTTTGAACACAAAATCTCACTTGTGTGTTTCAGAGAGTATAGCACTCTGTACCACTACAAATTTTATAAGAAATAATTTACTTAAAAAAATTCCCAGCACTAAGGATATCCATAAACCCCAGAACTAGAGCATAAAATTGAAAAGGCAGTTACACAATTCTGTGTGTTCTTGCCGCCTTAGCTCACCATTATACATTTTCACATCAGCCTAATTAATTTGACACACACTCTCCCCACAGCTGAGAAAGCCTAGCCTTCTTACTGGTTCTTAGTAAAAGCTTAAATACAAAACTCTCTGTGTTTAAGTAAAGTTAAGGTTGTGAGACAAATCAACAAAAGGCAGAAAATTCAAACACTGACAATCCCGACTTAATTTATCATTGTTTAACAAAAGGGAAAAAATTATATGAGGAACTAATGTCAGCTTTAACTTCACTCTGTGTTTTTGGGCAAACAGGTGTTTATCTCAAAGATTATACTAACTCAGTCTCTCCTGTCAGTCTAGGTAACTTCTAGTGATTATTTAGCATTTAACAACATGCTGGATGTAAATAAACTTTTAAATTTATTCTCAGCATCCTAGCACGTTACACAGTAAGAAACATTATTAACTAAAAATGGATTTTTAGAAAATTATGGTAGTGAAACATAAACAATAATATAATTCTACTATTTTTTCAGAAGTAAACAAAATATACAATTTTGTATGCAAAAAATACAAAACTAACCAATTTATAATGTAACATGAAATATTATTTTTTTCTCACAAGATAACAACTCTTAGCATGTACACATACTTCAATTCCACTTTGAATCCTCTTCTGTCTGTCTTTCTGCACAAAGAATTGAAATATTTTTCTGGGCAGCAAAATGTCAGAGTAATGCTGCCTATGGGACATTATCTGGGTGTAAGGGTTATTAATCAATCTTTTAGGCTTCAAAATAAAATTTAATATTTAGTATTTTATTGTGTTTTAAAAATAATAATTGCATATAAGCTTGTAAATCTGGTAGTTCAGCATACTGTCTTATTGTAGAAATTGGAAAATAAAAGAATGAAATGAGTAAAATGACAAAGTTCATACTTCATAGTCTTTGCTAGAGTACATGGAATTACCTCACCCACACATACCATACTGCAGGGCAACAATAACAGTTTTTGCTGTTATTATTGTCTTTAGTTACTGCAATTATTATTATTTTTGCTTAATTACTGTCTCAAATGAATAAAAATGTTGTTGGAAACTTGCATTATTATTTATTTTTTCCAGTTGAACTGCTAAACAATTATGACCTTGTCCCAGAGGTCAAAACTCCACTAACTACCGTAGCATCTAAAATTGTTGTTGAACAGTCTCAAAGAGGGCTTTTAAAATCCTGCACCTGTACTCCATGCCCACAGCTGTACCCCATCAAGCTGCAAGAAACCCGGTCACCAGCTCTAGTTATGTTTTAAAGCCCACTGAAAACGTGTACAGTTACAATTTAAAGTTGGTGTCAAGATTTTAATCTCCAAAGCAAGAACAATTACGTGTTTCACCCTCAGGATTATCAAACAGAAAAGCACAGTTGTGTTAGGCTGTGTACTCCCATACAGTCACAGCCGCACAGAGCTTCGGACACTACTTACCTGCTTCTTGGTGGGGCGTGAACAACTATGAATGTAAAGTTGTAAGTCTTTGTAAGGCCATGGGAGACCATCTGAATGATCCCACAAAAAGTCAGGCACATGCTTCTCAGTTATTTTCCTCTGCTTGCCACAAATACAAAGGTGCAAAGGACATGACGGTTTGAAAAGCCTCTGAGGAAGAGAATGGCTGCTCTTTTCCATATGTAGAAGAGAGGCAGCTGCTTTGATAAAGTTTAACAACAAACTGAGCTCGCAGCACTGTAAGGAGCTCACTTTTAACAGCACCACAAACAAATGTGGGAAAGTCTTCCAATGAAGTACGAGGAAATAAATGAAAAAGGAAGGAAAAAAAAAAAAGGATGAAGCCTGGTTCCACCCTGTAACGTTCTTGTTAACCTAATTAATATTCACTTGCTCTCACATTTTTAATCTAAGTCAAAGTTTTGACTTCCTTACAAAGCATAAATTATGCTTATAAATTCTACTTTGCTACAGTTTATTTTGCATTTTCAGCTCAGAAATCACAAGCAGATGAATATATTTGTCAGGCTGACACACTGAGATATGCTGAAGATTATAATGACAATCAATTAGTCTTAATAATGTATCAAAAATCAGTCAGTACCACACCTGTTTTGCTAGATGTCTCACTGATCATTATTAGCACAAACAGTCAAATTTTTAAATGAATAGTAAACCCTAATATCAACACTATCAAGTGAAAATGTTCTCAGAGTCCCAGTAACTGACTGCAATAATGTTTAATGACTGCAGAATCCAATGAATTAGTGACAGTTGAGTCCCAGTCCACAGAAGTCAAAAGAAGCTCATGTTGGATGCATTTGGTCGCCAAGATAATCATCCAAACTCTACCTATATTCTCCATTCATGTGAAACACATTTCCCACTTTTCATCCAGCCATGGACACTTCCTTTCCCCTCTCTCATAAGTAAGACTCTCCCTATCACCAATTTACTTGCTTCAGTTTCTCAGTGTGTGTATCCTTACTTCTGGAAGAAATCCTGTTTTCCTCTCCATAACTGCAGACAATGAAGTGTGAAATCTGTTTGAGAAATTATTGATCCTCAAGATGTGGATTCCATTATTCCCATAATAATACTTTCTACATGGGTTGCTGAAGTCAGAAGGGACAACAGTACTGCTAGTACATCCATAATACACAAACTGACAATCTCACTTCCAACGGAGGTCTTGCACCTCTGACCCTACAGCAGAGACAAGAAGCATCTTCATGGTCACTTTGTGTTCTACAGACATTTCCCCTCCCTGAATTTCCAGCAGACAGTTCACATTTCACAAATTCACAAACTAATCTTGGTCCAGTGGCATAAAGCCAAAAAAATCTGTTTTCAACTTTGGCATGATCTGTTCTGCCCAAGGGAGCACAAACAACTGCAGGACAGAGAAAACAGTGGTATAGGCCCATGTTCCCTCTCCTCTGCCATTCCCCAAAGCTCCCATGAGTGCTACAGCTATATTGTGAGCTCATGTTCATATACTGCAGATGTGAGGTGAGCTGAACTATGCAGATCAACATACCCTTGAATGAACCCAGGCAAACCCCACTGAAGTGCAAAATCTGAACGCGAAAATAAAAGAATGAGTTTGTAACCACTGGAAAGGTAATTTATAACTTTGACGTAGTAATTCTTTACAAAAGCTATGGAGTAAAATGTTAAAATAAAAAAAAGAATGAATGAGAAGCAAAATAATCAGAAAACCTGAGATGCACATCTCACAGTTCATAAATCCCACTGAAATTTAGGCATGTGAGAGACAGAGGTTTGACAATTTGGCCTTATTGCAGACAGAAGTGTTTTACTTGTAGTCAGTATCTTATTTAAAAAAAAAGCAAAACAAGATAAAACAAAGCAGCCTCTGCAAACACACACAAGTGCTAAGAAGTTTTCCTTCTCGAAACACAAATTCTGTCTCTCTATGTTGCCTATGAGACAAGAAGCCTAATTTCTAAGACGCTCCTCTCTATTTTATTGTAACACTATTTTTAAGGTAACATCAAGTTAATTTAAATTTTACGGCCTACAATAGGCACTTAATCCACACTCACAGTTGCTTAGTTATGCTTTTACGGCATCTAGAAATGAACATGTATTTTTGGATTTTCTCTTAAATGCTTTCCTGGTCTCCAGGAAAATTCAGAGGTCACTCTACTCAATCTGCCCAGTAGCTGTCAATTCTACAAGGAACACTTTGCAGCTTATAGGTACACTGAATTTCATACTTCTAACGACAGATATTTTTCAGCACGTCACACACTTTTTGTAGATTTCCTACTTTTATGAATTTAATGGGTTTGAAAATGTTTATCTATATACATTTCTAGTACTTTATGAGTCCCTGTGGAAAGGTAGTAGAGCTCAATTTTCACAAAATCAAAGACATAGGTATATTACATACCATAGTCTGTGATCTTACAGGATACTAAATACAGCTCTTTCAGGTTCCGGCCTTCTTTGGCAATCACCTCCACACATCTGGAAGACACAAACAGTAAAATCACAGTTAAAAGACAATAGATCACTCTTAAATAGTGAGAGTACAATCCAAAAGTGTAATGTGTGGTATCTCATTATTTCCTGAATTGTTCCATACAATTCACTGAAAATACATATGGCTACATTTATACACTGGAGAAAAGTATTATTTTATATTGAATGCTTTTATATCAATATTCTCATAAGTCTTTGAGTATGTGAGTTGCTTGAAATACATACAGACAAGTCCTTTGGAAAATAATGAAAATGTGACTTTCCATTTCCTTATGACCACATAACTTTGGAAAGTTTCTAGTGCAAGAATTAAACTTTGAGAGTTTTCTTCTAGGGAAGAAGTATAAATGCACTGTAATGAGGACAAAAGATAAGAAAACATCATTTTAAATTCATGTTTGTATTTCTTCAGTGATTATTGTTGGTGTCAGCATTCATGANATTCCCATAATAATACTTTCTACATGGGTTGCTGAAGTCAGAAGGGACAACAGTACTGCTAGTACATCCATAATACACAAACTGACAATCTCACTTCCAACGGAGGTCTTGCACCTCTGACCCTACAGCAGAGACAAGAAGCATCTTCATGGTCACTTTGTGTTCTACAGACATTTCCCCTCCCTGAATTTCCAGCAGACAGTTCACATTTCACAAATTCACAAACTAATCTTGGTCCAGTGGCATAAAGCCAAAAAAATCTGTTTTCAACTTTGGCATGATCTGTTCTGCCCAAGGGAGCACAAACAACTGCAGGACAGAGAAAACAGTGGTATAGGCCCATGTTCCCTCTCCTCTGCCATTCCCCAAAGCTCCCATGAGTGCTACAGCTATATTGTGAGCTCATGTTCATATACTGCAGATGTGAGGTGAGCTGAACTATGCAGATCAACATACCCTTGAATGAACCCAGGCAAACCCCACTGAAGTGCAAAATCTGAACGCGAAAATAAAAGAATGAGTTTGTAACCACTGGAAAGGTAATTTATAACTTTGACGTAGTAATTCTTTACAAAAGCTATGGAGTAAAATGTTAAAATAAAAAAAAGAATGAATGAGAAGCAAAATAATCAGAAAACCTGAGATGCACATCTCACAGTTCATAAATCCCACTGAAATTTAGGCATGTGAGAGACAGAGGTTTGACAATTTGGCCTTATTGCAGACAGAAGTGTTTTACTTGTAGTCAGTATCTTATTTAAAAAAAAAGCAAAACAAGATAAAACAAAGCAGCCTCTGCAAACACACACAAGTGCTAAGAAGTTTTCCTTCTCGAAACACAAATTCTGTCTCTCTATGTTGCCTATCAGACAAGAAGCCTAATTTCTAAGACGCTCCTCTCTATTTTATTGTAACACTATTTTTAAGGTAACATCAAGTTAATTTAAATTTTACGGCCTACAATAGGCACTTAATCCACACTCACAGTTGCTTAGTTATGCTTTTACGGCATCTAGAAATGAACATGTATTTTTGGATTTTCTCTTAAATGCTTTCCTGGTCTCCAGGAAAATTCAGAGGTCACTCTACTCAATCTGCCCAGTAGCTGTCAATTCTACAAGGAACACTTTGCAGCTTATAGGTACACTGAATTTCATACTTCTAACGACAGATATTTTTCAGCACGTCACACACTTTTTGTAGATTTCCTACTTTTATGAATTTAATGGGTTTGAAAATGTTTATCTATATACATTTCTAGTACTTTATGAGTCCCTGTGGAAAGGTAGTAGAGCTCAATTTTCACAAAATCAAAGACATAGGTATATTACATACCATAGTCTGTGATCTTACAGGATACTAAATACAGCTCTTTCAGGTTCCGGCCTTCTTTGGCAATCACCTCCACACATCTGGAAGACACAAACAGTAAAATCACAGTTAAAAGACAATAGATCACTCTTAAATAGTGAGAGTACAATCCAAAAGTGTAATGTGTGGTATCTCATTATTTCCTGAATTGTTCCATACAATTCACTGAAAATACATATGGCTACATTTATACACTGGAGAAAAGTATTATTTTATATTGAATGCTTTTATATCAATATTCTCATAAGTCTTTGAGTATGTGAGTTGCTTGAAATACATACAGACAAGTCCTTTGGAAAATAATGAAAATGTGACTTTCCATTTCCTTATGACCACATAACTTTGGAAAGTTTCTAGTGCAAGAATTAAACTTTGAGAGTTTTCTTCTAGGGAAGAAGTATAAATGCACTGTAATGAGGACAAAAGATAAGAAAACATCATTTTAAATTCATGTTTGTATTTCTTCAGTGATTATTGTGGGTGTCAGCATTCATGAGCTGTCCTAGTTTCAGCTGGGACACAGTTAGCTTTCTTACTAGCCTAGGATTTGACTTTAGGTTTAGGGTTGAGACCCAAATTGGCCAATGGTATACTCCATATCACACGTCATGCCCAGTATTTAGATGAGGAGCTGTCTGGAGGCACTCTCTACTGCTCCGGGTCATCCTTCTTGCTCTGGGTCGTCTCCCTCTGGATCGACTCTCTCTCACAGTTGTCTCGGACAGTCAGGCTCTTATCTCCATTACAGGATTGCACTTTTGGGACTCTCCCTGCTCCAGGATCATTAACTGGGAATGGGCTGAGCCTTGGTCATCAGGTGGTAAGCAGCATCACTGTGTATCACTCATTGGTATATCTGTATATATTACCACTATTATTACCATTATTATTTTCTATATCATTGTAGATTAGTTATTAAATTGTTCTTAAACCAACCCATGAGACTCTTTTCGATCTACCCCTTTAATTCTATCTTGGGGAGGGGAAGCAGGAGGGCGAGCCAGCAGTTGTTGTGGTGTTTGGCTGCCAGCCAGAGTCAAAACTATGCCAGTCGTTTCTGGTGCCCAATGTGGGTCTCAAGTGGTTGAGATAATGACAGACTTGGCAAGAGTGCATTAAAACAAACTTCCAATAAAAATTCATTTAGTTTTCTAAGATGTCACTGTGGAGAAAACTGTTTTCATTTTTTTATGTGTTGCAGGATTTCACTTTAGATCTCTACGATATAGCATCTTATTTGCCATGTGTGCTGTTGTTGCTGGAGTTATTTTCTTTACATGTTGGATTAAGAATGTTATGTTGTTGATTAAGGGGATTGTTTCATTGTGCTGTTGTTCGGTGGCCTATGGTGGGATGAGGGCCTTATGGAAATCGAACTTATCTGTTTATACAATGGCAGGCACCAAGCCAAGCGAAGCTGAGGCTTCATCGTTGTACCCTGTGTGCCCTCTGGTGGACATTTCTGGAAATTGCACCAGCAACCAAACACTGGGAGGGACATTTCCCTTTGCTCTCCCCTTCACCTTCAGATCATTTACAAAGGTTTTTGAGGATTTTGAGTATCATTGGGATCTCCAAACTAGTTTGAACCTGTTGTTATACTGCCTGAATGTATGTCAACTTACATATTTCACCCACGGTTTGGCCTTCATGTCCCCATTTATTAGGGGTAATTGACTACACAGAAAAGTCATTCAATGCATTGCCAGTCATGCTGTAGCTGCCACTGCTGCCCCCATGACAGACGTTACAGCAACACCAACAACTGCAACAGACACCACTGCTACTCGAACCTTGGTGCCTGCATCTCCAACTTCAACCCTTGCACCAGCCGCACCAAATCCATGGTGCCTGTGAGAGAGAGAGACATGCTCCAACTCCAGCACCCCCCACAACAACTCCAATCCCAGCTCCAATCACAGCATCTGCAACCGTTGCTACTCAAACTACACTGAAAAGGACCTCAGCATTCCTGCTGTTATCAGTTGCCCCCATACAGAAGCGGAAAACTACACTAAAGACAAGAAAAGGAGGAAGGAGCTACTCCTGTAATGGAAGAGGAGGAAGAAACTTATAACCCTGACATTAAGAAGGTGGGCTACTCCAGAGCCATAATGAGTATGGGAAGAAGAGGAAGAAATCAGAGACAAGACAGTAACCACCCAATCTCTACCTGTGGCTGAGCTGTGAGATAAAAAAAAGATCACAGCCGCAATCAAGGTGAGCTCATTGTCATCAGGCTGCTCAGATGTTGGCATAGTGGAGCCAATAGCCTGGATCTATAGGGTAGAGAAGCCAGAAAGCTGGGATCCCTTGCTAGGGAAGGAGGCATCAATAAAGCAATTGGAAAAGGCCCACAAGCTTGCAGCCTCTGGAGGCAGCTCCTAGCAGGTGTAAGGAAAAGGTGTCACTGCAAAGAGGAGGTGGTATATAAACCAGGCAAGCAGGTCAATATACAGGAAGGTATCCAGTACCTGAGGGAATTAGCTGTGCAGGAGGTTACCTGGTATGACCTGAAAAACATGCAGTTACCTGAAGATGCAGATGAAGTCTGGTGCACAAGACCCATGTGGCAAAAGGTTCTACAGAGTGTACCACCATCATATTCTCACTCACTAGCAACAATGGATGCCAGAGACATCACTGTGGATGATGTGGTTACCTGAACCCGCTATATGAAGAGAATACCTTCCTACAGGCCTGCATCTCCGCTGGGGAGAAAATGTCTGAGATGCTGTCTGAGACACTATTCCAGGAGTTCCAGCAATTTAGAGAAGATATGGCCTACTTTCCACCTGTGCAGATTTCAGTGATTAGGAGCAAGTGTTTCCATGCTCAGAAGAGATGGTCTACACCACGGGGCAAGCTGTGGTTTTACTTGTGTGATCATGGAGAAAACATAAGATGCTGGGATGGAAAACCAGCCTCAGCCCTCAAGGCACAGGTACACAAGCTGCAAGGACAACCTAACACAAATGCGATTTTTTTAGGCTCCTCCAGAAAAATTGCTACTCCATTTTCCAGTAATCCATTTCCTGAAGAGGGTAAAGAGTTGACTTTGACTCTACTCCCAATCCTGTGAGTACAATTTCTGATCCATATTCACAAGCAGTGAGTAACCAAAATGAGATGGGGAACTGTGCATACCACATGGAATGTTACAATCAGTATTAGAGGGTCCAGAGACATGAAGGAAAGGCATAATCGAGTTTATTGGACTACATGGATTTGATGGCCTGGTACATCAGACCCTGAGAAGCTTAGGGCTTTGGTGGACACTGGTGCCCAATGCACCCCAATGCCATCAACCCCTAGAGGGACAGAATCCACCCCTATTTTGGGAGTGACTGGGGTCCCCAAGAATTGACTGTATTAGAGGCTGAAATAAGCCTGACTGGGAAGGATTGGCAAAAGCACCCCATTGTGACTGGTCCAGATGCTCCGTGCATCCTTGGCATCTTAAGAGAGGGTATCCGACCGCAACATCACACCAGCTGAGACTCCATGAATCCTATCCATAAGCTGATTCGACAGCTGGAGAGCTGAAGAGTGATCAGCAAGACCTGCTCACCTTTTAACAGCCCCATATGGTCAGTGTGGAACTCTAATGGGGAATGGTGACTGACAGCAGACTACCGTGGCCTGAATGAAGTCACACTGCCAATGAGTGCTGCTATGCTGGACATGTTAGAACTTCAATATGAACTGGAGTCAAGGCAGCCAAGTGGTACTCCATGACTGATATCACTAATGTATTCTTCATTCCTTTGGCTGCAGCGTGCAGGCCTCAGTTTGCTTCCACCTGGAGGGGTGTCCAGTACACCTGGAATTGACTGTCCCAGGGTGGAAGCAAAGCCCCATCATTTGCCATGGACTGATCCAGAATGCACTGGACCAGGGTGGAGCTCCGCAACACCTGCAATACATTGATGACATCATCATACGTGGTAACACAGAAGAAGTTTTTGAGAAAGCTGAAAAAATAATCCAAATTGTCCTGAGAGACGGTTTTGACACACACACACAAAAAGTAAGATCAAGGGGCCTCCACAAGAGATTAAATTTTTAGGAATAAAATGGCAAGGTGGAAGTCGTCAGATCCCAATGAACATGATTAATAAAATAACAGCCATGTCATCACCAACTAACAAGAAGGAAACACAAGCCGCCTTAGGTGCTGTGGGTTTCTGGAGAATGCATATTCCAGATTACAGTCAGATTGTAAACTCTCTTTATCAAGTGACCAGAGAAGAATGATTTTGTATGGGGCCCTAAGCAATGACAAATCTTTGAACAAATTCAGTGAGAGATAGGTCATGCAGTAGCTGTTGGACCAGTCTGGACAGGACCAGATCTTAGAAATGTACCCTACACCTCAGCTGGGGAGAATGGCCCTACCTGGAGCCTCTGGCAGAAAGCACCAGGGGAGACTTTATCTAGGGTTTTGGAGCCAGGGATACAGAGGATTCAAAGTTCGCTATACTACAACCAAGAGATACTGGCAGCATATGAAGGAGTCTGAGCTGCTTCAGAAGTGATTGGTACTGAATCTCAGCTCCTTCTGGCATGCCGACTGCCGGTATTGGGCTGGATGTTCAAGAGGAAGGTCTCCTCTACACATTATGCAACTGATGCCACGTGGAGTAAGTGGATCAGATTGATCACACGAGCTTGGACAGGAAGACCCACTAGCCTAGGGATTTTGGAAGTGATCACAAGCTGTCCCAAATGTAAAGATTTTGGAACGTTGCCAGAAGAGGAGGAGATGGGTGCTGAAGAGGCCCCACTGTATAACTGTCTTGGGTCAGGACCACCACCACGTGGTCGCAACCCTCCTCCCTCTCCCCTCCCGGTAAGATGGAAAAGGGTAAGAAAAAATGGAACGTCGTGAGTTAACGACAGATTTTTAATAATACCACACAAGGAAAGCAAAAGAAAAGAGAATATAACAATAAGACAAGATATAGAATACAATGGAAACACTGATACAATGAATATCTCACCACGGAGGGCTTCACAAAAAAAACCAGGGGCTGTCTCCGGCTACCTTCCCCCTATATCCCCGGGCATGACATCAGCATGGTATCAAATATCCCTTTGGCTATGCCCACCTCCCAGCTTCTGTGAGGAATTAACCCCATCCCAGCTGGACCCAGGACAATAATGAACTGACAGATAATGAGAAGCAGCATGTCCAGTTCACTGTGTGTCCTGTCACCTTGTAGGAAAGCATTGAAGGTGGAAAGCTTCTGTATGGAGTCCCACATGATCACTTGCAGAAGCTGCTGAAGAAGAAGGTGAATCAAGTCAGTTTGCAGAGGTAAAAGCCATCCAGCTGGCTTTAGGTATTGCTCAATGAGAAAAGTGGCCAGTGCTCCATCTTTACACTGACTTTTGGATAGTGGCAAATGCTTTGGGAGATGGTTACAGCAACGGAAGCAGAGCAACTGGCAGTGTCAAGGTAAACCCATTTGGACTGCCCAATTATGGCAAGATATTGCTGCCTTGGTAGAAAAGCTGGTTGGAAAGGTACATCATGTAGATGCTCAGGTACCCAAGAGTCAGCCTACTGAAGAACACTGAAACAACCAGCAAGTGGTTTAGTCTGCTAAGATCAGAGTGTCTCAGGTGGACCTAGACTGGCAACATTAAGGGTGAAGAACTCTTAGCTCACTGGGCCCATGACGCCTCAGGCCATCAGGGAAGAGACACAAGGTATAGATGGGCTCGTGATCAAGGGGTGGATTTAACCATAGTCACTATTGCACAGGTTATCCATGAATGTGAAACTTGTGCTGCAATGAAGTAAGCCAAGAGGTTAAAACCCTGGTATGGATGACATTGGTTAAAATATAAATATGGAGAAGTCTGGCAGGCTGATTATATCACACTCCCACAAACCCATTATGGTAAGTGCTACACTCTCACAATGGTGGAAGCAACCATCAGATGGCTGGAAACATATGCCATGCCCCATGCTACTGCCCCGAATACTCTTCTGGGCCTTGAAATGGAATCTTCTAGTGGCACAGCCCCCCAGAAAGAATTGTGTCAGACAATGGGACTCATTTCCAAAACGATCTCATAGATACTTGGGACAAAAAACATGTCATTGAGTGGGTGTACCGCATCCCCTATCATGCACCAGTTTCCAGGAATATTGAACGATACAATGGACTGCTAAAGACTACACTGAAAGCAATGGGGGGTGGAACTTTAAGAAACTGGGGTACAAAAGGCATCTGATTAATCAACGCTAGAGGATCTGCCAGTCGAGCTGGCTCTGTCCAATCAGAACTTTTACGTACTGTGGAAGGGGATAAAGTCCCCACAAAGCATATTAAGAATATGCTGGGGAAGACAGTCTGTGTTTTTCCTGCCTCAGGTAAGGGTAATTGGCATGGGACTGCTTTTGCTCAGGGACCTGGGTGCACTTTGTGGGTGATGCAGAAGGATGGACAGGTCTGATGTGCACCTCAAGGGGATTTGATGTTGGGTGAAAGTGGCCAATGAACTCAGTTGTATAATGTTAGTTGTTGCATAACACTGCCATTGTATACTATCATTGCTACGATAGCTATATATTATATTACATTATACCCAGAATCACCCAGCTTTGACTGAACCAAAACTGACATCCAGTAACTTCCCTGAGAACGACATCCTCAACCCACAGATCATGGACATGGACTGTGCCAGATACACCAGATGTGTAAATTCCAGATGCAATATGCAACAGAGACTACACACCATCCATCTGTTGCATCCAATATCACATATTCTGCCAACTGAGTGAAATCCATGTAATTCTTCCTGTCTTGAAAAACTGTCATGACAGACAGCGCCCACAGTTAGGAACTAAATGAACTCAATGACCAAGGGAATGATATCTGTGTGCAT